>JAHBCN010024437.1:0-11860 GCA_019359885.1 Listronotus oregonensis | reverse complement strand
ACCCACCCTCAAAAGTCACGGGGAATTGGGGACCTTTGAGGGGGGTTTGGGGGGGGTTGGGCTTTTAGCCCCGGCCTTGTTTCTAATTTAAAGGGGTTATCATTTGGGCAAAGTTTGAAAGAAATTTGAAAATTTAACCATAAAAAAATTGTGGGACCCCCTTAAAAAGTGTGTTTTTTCCTGAGAACCGCTGCCCCAAAGAGATTTTTAAATAAAGTATTTTTTTTGATGGGGATGGTTTATAAAACATTTTTTTAAAAACAGGTCAATTTCAATTTAAAAAAAAAAAATTCGACATCCCGTGGGGTAGGGTACGGCGCCCCAACAACATAAAAGGGGGGAAATTTTAAAATTTCTCGCCTCAAAAACCCTCAGACCCCAAATTTTTGTCCCCTTTGGGTTTTGGTTGGGAATTTGGAAAAAAAAAGAAAAAATTAAAACAACCCCCTTATTTTAAATTTAAACTTAAAAAGGGGCCCACTTTTAAAATTTTTTTCGACTTAAAATACCCGGAATCCTCCTTAAAATTATGACATTCCATTAAGTAACCCCCTTTATATATATATATATATATATATATATATATATATATATATATATATATATATATATATATATATATATATAATATATATATATATATAAATATATAAAATATATTATATATATATATATATATATTATATATATATATATATATATATATATATATATATATATATGATGAGATATGAAAAAAAAAGACACTTTTTTTTGGGCCTTTTTTTAATTTCAAAAAAGCGTTGAAAAGTTTTTCAAAAGGGTTTTTTTGTCAAATTATCTTTAATTTTAACCCAAATAGGCACTCAATTTTTAACGGCCAATTTTTGTTAATAAATATTGTTATACAGCCCTGGTTTTTTATTTTTTTTTATTTTATTATTTTAATTTAAAAATGTTATAACACTTAATATTTACTAACAAATATGGAACGCCCCTATAAGAAATGATGTGCTTTCCCCTTTCCCCCAACTTATTGTCTTTTAGGGAAAATATGTTTTTTTTAACAGAAAAAATATTAAATGTTATTCATTGTAATTGGGATTATAACTGTTTTAAAAAAAATGCAATAAACAATTGAGTGCCGTTTTTAAAAAAATAAAGTTGATGGGTTTGACGAAAACAAAACGTCTGGAAAATCTCTAAACCCTTTTTTTTATAGTTAAAAAAAATGGCCATGAAAGTGTCTTTTTTTTCCATATCTTTTTTTAAAAACGTCAAAAAAAAATAAAAACAAATCAGCAAATTTCTTTTTTTTCCGGAAAATCCCCCCGGAAGTCTCGGAAGTTTGAAACTTTCTAAAGTGGACATAGTTAGTTAGCAAATACCCCAATTTTGCCAAAATTTTAATCGACTTCGTATTTTCCTTTTTCCAGGACCCCTTATTTAAATTTTTCCCGAATCTGGGGCCCCCTGTATATACGGGTGTGCCCCAAAATTTGGGGTGGAAATTTTGGGGGAATTTTGGGAAACCCCGATAGATAAAAATCGGTTAAAGGGGGAAAATTTTTTGGAAAATTTTTTAGTAAGCTAAATCCTGTTTCCCCCCTACATGGCTTTATCTATTCAGGTTTTGAAAAAAATTTTAAAAAAACCCTGAAACATGCATTTTCAAAATCTGCCATATTTTTTATAAGTAAAAATTTTTCAAACCCTGCAGAAACTTTTTTCATAGCAACTTTTTTTTGTAGAATATGACCGGAAGTAGTCAATTTTTATTTTCAAGTTTGGGGTTTTTAAAAATCATCATCAACTTTATTTTTTTTCCCATTTTTAAAGATATATTTATATATTATATATATATATATATATATATATATATATATATATATATATATATAAATATAATATATATATATATATACACATATGTATATATATATATATATATATATATATATATATATATATATATATATATATATATATATATATATATATATATATATATTTTATTTTTTATATATATATATATATAATTTTAAAATTATTCGGGGATTTTAAAGTTTCCCCTGATTTTAAAACAAATTGGGAAAATTTTAACAAAAAAAGGGGGAACAAAATTAACGTAGTATTTTAAATTTTTTACCCCTCCAGTTTTTGAGGGGGTGGGGGGTAAAAAATTTTAAATGGGAAGGTGTAGTTTTTTTTAAAATTTTAAACACATAAAAAATACATAAATTTACTGAATTTTCATTTCTTTAGGGGGGCCTTTAACGAATTTTTTTTAAAGGAAAAAATAAACGCAAAATTAAATTGAATATTTAAATTAACGCTGGTTATCTTCAAAAGAATTTTGAAATGTTTAGAAGTCAACGGAGGCCACTTTCAACCCCCGGGAACATAAACCCGGGGTTTTTTAAAAAATTCTAATTAATTTTTTTTCGTTTATTTATTTCCCAAAAGGAAAAAGGCCCAAAAACAAATGAAGTAATTTTTTTTTAAAATTATTGGTTTTTTTTTGGATTAAAATTTCGAAAAAAACCCCTTTAAAATTTTTAAAATTCTGGGAAAAAACCCCCCCCCGTCAAAAAAAGGGGGGAAAAAAATACCCCTCAGACATGTCCCCCCCCGCTCCTTTTTTCTACCAACTTTTTTAAAAAACGTGCAACACAAAGATTCCTTTTTTAAAACTTTAAAAACCTCACTTTTTTATATATATATATATATATATATATATATATATATATATATATATATATATATATATATATATATATATATATATATATATATACTGCGTGAGGGGAAAAGTCTTGGCCTGGCACACTACAGGGCATCTAGATTCTAGGTAAACCTTAAATTTTTAACCGTCGACCCCCGATCCACTGTTGTGGGCCGGGAAAGTTCCACGGTATATTGAGATCGATGGTAATGATAAAAAGGGGTGTCATAGAAGTATTACGATCGAAACGCCAAAACGCTAAGTCTGTATTTAAGCAAAATTTTTAAAAAAGGGGCAGAGCAAGCAAAAAAATAGGGGTGTTACATTAAAATCCCCACGCTTACTACAATTTGGGGAAAAAAACCAAAGGGCCCAAATTATGAAGCTAAATCGGTGGAAGGTACTTTGGGAAACTATTACATATCTCTATTAGATTCAATTATTAATATTTTTAAGGACAGTTATATCCGAAAGTACTGACCGTTTTCCCTTTTGGGTTTTTTCATACCTATCCCAATTAACAGGAATTAGGATTCGATTTGCAAAAGTAAAAAAGGTTCACTTTAGGGTCACTAGCGATAACTACTCAGTTTAAATGAATACCTACCCTGGATGACCAAAAAAAAAAAATCTTGGTTAAGCTCAAGGGCCGGGAAAAGATTATTGGGGCTAGCTCTCTTAAATTAAAATAGAATGTGCCCTGGATGTCGAGAAATTAATGTGATTGATAACTAAATGCTTAAATTACAAATTAAAATTGTATATTTAAAAAAAACCCCAAAATTTTTATATAAAGTTTGAATTTTTTTTTAAAAAAATTTTTTTTTAAAACTGTATAGATAAATAAATAGATAACGGATTCAAGCTTACGCTTACGAGACCATATGCCTTTTGGAAATTAAAAAAAAAAATTGTACTTTCTATAAAAGCTGCTAAGTCCATGGACTTAGGCATAGTTTTAATGGAAAAAGGTTTTGGAAATTTCAACACTCTGTTTTTCATACTATAATATTATGGGGAAAAAAAGGTTTTTTTTTTTGGATGTTTTAACAAATATACTTAAAACTACTGAAAATTTAAATTTTTTTTTTACCGATAGAATACTACTTTACTTTTGTGAGTAACGTTTAAAAATAAATATCCCTGGGGAAGCGGGACTTGTTGCAGTTTTTGATAAAGTTATTTGATGTAAAATGGTATTTAATTTGGGTTTTTAATCAATGTTACCATTTAAAGTGAAAAAATCAAATTAAAAAATCTTAAAATAGGAAATCCATGATTTTCATATGTGAGTTCGTACTTCGATACGGCCGATTTTTGGGGGGTGTCCCCAACCTTTTTTAAAGGGGGATCCGTTAACCATAATTTTTTTTGGGAGTTATTAGGGGTTAATTATATATTATTAAAGACAAAAGTATTTTCTTTTAGCAGTTTTTTGGGTTTTCCCCAAAAGGTTGAATCTGCAAACCCAAACTCAAAATGAGGGCAATTTTTATAATAAATAAATTTTAATTTTTAGGGGGGCTTTTTTTTTTTGTTCGTAGTATCTGAACAAAAACTTTTTTTTTAATAGTATATGATTTAAGTTTTTAACAAAATTGAAAAAATCTTTCACACAAATTTCGGGCTACAGAAAATGTGTATATACTAAACGAAAATTTTTGGCCCATTTTTCTCCCCATTATAACTTTGATCTTGTTCCACGGAAAAAAAGGGTTTGGTACGTAAATAAATATAATTATTTTAATTACTGTAAAAATATTGAGTCATAGTCATGAAATATGTCAAATTATTTCGGGGATATTCGATTTTAAAAATGGGCCGATTTTACAAATGACTGACTGACTTTTAAAATTATGGAGCACTTTCCGAGGGAGAAATTTTTAAAAAGGGGGTATGTAAGGGGGTTTTGGGGAACACAAGTAAAAAAAAAAATTTTGGGAAAACTGCAAAATTTACTTGGAAACTCCTAAAACAGGGATATAAAATTGCATTTTTGGGGCGTATTTTAGAATTGTGAATTATGAATGAATTTTTCTGTGGTCAAAATTTTGTCTTAGCTTTTAAAAATGCAGTCCAAATTTAATTTACTAAATAAAGAAAATTAAATTTTACCTTTTAGACCCCAAAAACCAGGGGATTTAAGGAACAATAAGGCAGGTAGTGCGTTAGTCCCCACGGCCTAACGACAGGGCATACAGGGTGTAAAAAATATATTTAAAAATTTTAGGGGCCAATATAGCTTGAAAAAGCCAAGAACATATGGGTCAAAAATTAATTGTTTTTGAAATATGGTCTTTTTAAAATTTAAAAAAATTTGGGGACACCCCGTCCGTTTCCCCGGGAGCGATTTGGTACGTCGAACGTTTTTCGCGAGGTTTTGCATATTTACACTTTTTTTTTTAAACAGATGTTCATTTACATACAAAAAATAAAAAAAAATTTTTACAATTTTTTTTTTAATATTTAATTTGAAATAAAAATTTTAAATAAAAAAAAATAACATATTATTGTTTGGTGTTTATTTGTAATTAAAAAAAATTTGTACTACCAGAAGAATGGGCTAAATATCCATTTAAAAAACACAAATTATTATGTTTAAAAAAAAACACTTTTTTTTTTGCTTAAAAAATAAGATTTCCCCGGTTGCACAATTCCGTTTTCAAAAAACTTTGTTACATACTACGGTTGTCAAATTTAAACCATATCGGCATATTTTCCCTTTATTTAAAAACAAACAAAAAAATCGCGGCCGGGGCCCGGGGAGCAAAATGTACAACTAATACTGACTTAACTTCATGCACAAGGCTTCTAGGTAGCTCTTTAAAATTTTTTTTTTTTTTTTTTTCTTTTTTAAATTGGGGTAAATTATTTTTTTATTTGTAGATTGAAACCTTTTAAAACTGAATCTACTGATAAGCGATTAAGACGAAAGTTTCTAATTGTTAAGATTTTTAAAAATAATGCTTCTAAGGTTCCAACTTTGACATCGTTTAGAAAAAAATCTGTCATATAAAATATGTCCTATAAATTTTTACTTGCTTTAAGCTTGACTACCCCTTTTAAATCAAAAATCTTTTTTTAACCTGTATATTACACGAAATGTGTGAGCATGCCCTATCATAACTTTTTATTTTTTCACAAAAGGGGGTATGACATTTGGTATAAAATTCCCATAAGTATTCTTATTCCCTTAAAAAAGATATTCAATTTTAAATTTTTTTATTCACTCCAATGGTTAGGTTCTACCTACAGGAAAGCTCTCGGGAAAAAAAACAACAGGCCTGAGATCTTTTTTCTTTTTTTTTCATTTGTTGAAAGAAAAAGAGAAAGATCCCACCAAAAATACCTAAAATAATCCAATTTCCCTATCAAAAAAAATCTCGGCCTCAAAAAAAGTACTGACATTTAAAATTAGAAAAGTTTTTCCCCCATTTTATTCCACTCTTTTTTTACTTGTCGGGTTTTTTAAAATTTTTGTAATAATAAAAAAATATCTGTAATAAAAAAAAAGGGGTTAATACAAACAAATCAGTTAAACACTTGCCAAAAAAAAGAGTGGAAAAAATTGTGGAAAATTGATTATTTTAAATCTTAGTAATTTAATAGGCCAAAATTTCTGGACTTGGTTCTTATTTAACATAAATTTTTTTGGAAAAAAAAAATTCCCCTAATTTTTAAATTTAATATTTTTTTCTAAAACAAATGGTTAAAAAATACAGATGCTTTCGTAATCCATAACAAAATTTTTTAATTTTTTTACATATTATATTATAATTACATTATCTGGTAAATTGACGAAAAAAAATTTTAAAAAACCTTTAAATGTTTTGTAAATACAACAAAGGTAGAGGACTTATAAAAAACCCAAAAAGCACTTACACTTGGTAAAAATAATGTTCAAAATAAGTGTAACTTTTAACTTTTACAAAAAAAACACATTAGGTTCAATTAGCAAATTTTTTACATTTTTGCGCTGATTACAATGACGATAAAAAAAAACAAAAAAATTTCAGATTCACGAGTTATACAAAAAAATATCCCTTTTTTTAATAAAAACCTTTGTTTTTTTACGTCCATTTAAAAAAATTTAGTTATTTACATTTTTTTTTTTAAATGAAAATTTTGGGGTTATTTAATTGTGTTTTTTCCTGCTGGCCCAGGCCCCAAATGGAATTCTTAAAATTGCTTTTTTTTGAACAAATTATCGTAGTACGCTATGACAAAAACCCAAATTTAATTAAAGTCCGCCATAATGGGATATTATTTTCAGTTCCCCAATTATTGGGTAAATAATAAACACCTTAGTTTCAGTTTGTTTTTTTAATAATAAAATATAAACTAAGAAAATTTAAAAAAATAAAGTATGCTTATAATATTGCGATCCTAATGAAATAAAAATTAAATTAAATTTTTAAAAACACCTCCTTTCGTTTTTTTTTCCCCGTATTTAAAATTGTATTGCCATTGATGCTACAAATGACGTTCCTTACAGCCTCTTAAAGTTGGTTAACATCTTCATATTATATTTTGTAAAACGGGTTTTTTCAAAATAGAAATTAAGAGCTAATGTGCAAAATGTCGGTCAGAGCTTGGCCGTGCCCCTCATGTACCAACCAAATTTAAATAGTTCGTTTAACAAATCAGCAAGGGAAAACGTTGTGTGGAGGTGAGGTCCTGTTGAAAAAATATTTTTTGACGCTCGGCTATATTGACATCATTTTAAAACCCTCCAAACCATTTTTAAATAAATTAGATAACGTTCGCCTGTTAAGGATTGTTCATAAAACAAGGGTTCAAAATTTTTGATCCAATGAGGCCGCCCATTTGTAAAACCCCTTTGTGGAGGAAGGATGGTGGCGCAGGAGATTTTCACTGCCCAATTTTGTTTTTTTTTTCGGTTTAAAATGTATTATTTTAGTTATCGCTCCGGAATTTATTGTAAAAAGTTGGGATTTTCTTGGGCTTTAAAAAAAGTAAAAGTTTTTCCCTTTTTTAATTCCCCGGAAAAAGTTTATGGGGGTTTTTTTTGGGGTTTATATTTATGTTTTTTTTTTTTTTATAAATGGTTTTTAAAAAAGTCTTATCTCGCTTACAGTCTTTGTAACCCAATAAACTTAAAATTTTAAAAAACATTAATTTCTGTATGTTGATTAAATTAAAGGTTTTTTTATTTTTCCCTTGAAAAAAACACTTTCGTTTAATCTAAACTATCGATTTTATAAAAAATATCTTTTTTTGCACTTTTTTCTGTGTTCCATGTACCCAAAGCATTCTACCATCCCACTTCTACAAATGATAAACATTTTAAAAATAAATAAACTGGCCCTTTGACTTTAGTCCACAAAGATTATGATGGATAGACATATTTTTTTTTGTTCCTTTCATTTCGTCATAGCATACCACGATAAATAAAAAGAATGCGATTTTAAGAATTCCATGGCTGCCTGCGTTCAGGTATAAAAAAACATTTAAACTAAAAAACCCCCCTTTTTTTTATTTGGAAAAATGTAAATAACTAATTTATAAAAATTGAATTCTTTTTGGACGTTACAAATACAGGGTGTTGCATTAAAAAAAAATTTTTTTGTGAATCCTTAAATCGATGTTTTTGTTTCTTTTATTGTTATTTAATCAGGTAAAAATTTAAAATTTTTACAATTTAACCTAATTGTATCTTTTTAAAAAAAAAGTTGGAAGGTGCCGACTTAATTTTTAGCACGGTGTATAAGAATATTATTAGGGTTAGGAAAAAAAAACACAACGCAAACCTTATCCCCAAACAGTTTTCGTTTTGACGATCTGATTAATAGTCTAGTCAAAAAAATGGTTTTTTCCCCAAAAATAGTTAAAAGGGAGGAAAAAAATGAGCGATGGCCTTTGAGTGGATCAGATTCTGAAAAAAAATGTATCGTTTTTTCGCAAATGAAAATTGCAATTGAATTAAAAAAAAAAAAAAAAAAAAATTTTTTTTTTGACGTTCCCAAAAATTTTCGAAGGGGGGTTGCAAAAAAAATTCTTAAAAACTCTGTTTAAATTTTTTTAATTTTAATTTTTTTAAAAATAGGGCTTTTCGTGGTTTTGGTAGTATAAAATCTAAAATTTTACTTTAAAAATTTTTTATAAAAAAAAAAAAACAAATTTTAAAAAATTTTATGACGTTCTTTTATTGGGGTACTTTAAAAAGGACTCCAAGTGGAAAAAAAAATTTTAGGGTGTTTATTTAAACAATTATCTAGCTTTTTTAAAAGAAGGGGTTAAAAGAAAAAACGTAATTAAAATACCCAGCTTTTTAAAAAAATTTTTGTTAATTTTTTTTCCCGGGCTGATGATATAAAGACAACCATGTTTTGTTAAAATAGTCTGCTTCTATTATTTTAAAATTTGTTTTTTTTACTATCCCCAATACATAATTTAAATAAAAAGGTATTATTATAAAAAGCTATTTAAAAATTAAGAAATGGATTTGATATTTAAATTTAAATTTCGACTAAATTCCGAAAAAATCATTACTTATTCTTTTTTTTTAAACTGTCAGATAAACAAAGCAGCGTTTTCTTCAAGAGTTATGGGAACGAAAAAAAAGTTTTTCTCTCGAAAAATTTTAAAATATCATAATTATTTGGTTATCATCAATTTAATAACAGCATTCATTTTCACGGCTCAGGAAAAGCGATTTTTTAATTTTCTTAATTAAAACAAATGAATAAAAAACAGTTTATTAAAAAATTTATTCATATCATAAAAACTCAAAATGTTGTCCGTTACTTAAATTTTAAAGATTTATCCTTTTATTTATTTAGAACAGCCTTTTCAGCCTTTTAGATTTGGGGTTTTCCCTTTTGAACAAATTTGGAGCATTTTTGGTATAAATAAACTTTTTTTAAAAAACTTATTTTTTTCATTTGTTTTTATTAGCAAAGGAGTATTAAAAACAATTTCTTTTTATATGGACAAGGGGAAAGTCGCCATGTTGAAATAGAGGAAATTTAAAAAATTTTGTACGGTCGAAATTGGATGCAGTATTTTTCCCCCAAATTAAACATTTACCAAAAAAATCGTTGATGGTGCTTCACTAAAATTCAGTTGCCTATAATTGTACGCAATTAAAAAAGGGAGCTCAAATGTCATGGACGTCCTCAAAAAGGAAAAAAATGAGCTGGTTGAGAGGTTAGCCATCATTACCCTTTTCTTTCAAAAAAATTTAAATTTTTTTTTAATTAGGCCACCCATATACAATTTTTATTGATTTTGTATTGTATTTAAATGATTTATACCGTGTTACTTTTACATACTTCATAACACCGCTTCTTCGTTCCCTTTTCGTATGATATCATTTAATAATCGATTAAAAAACATATTTGCTAATTAAGGCAGTTTTTTTTTTATTTTGTATTTCTTTTCTTCAATAACTATACTTTCTTTAGGGATTTTTTTTTTTTTATTGTTTGGCCCCCTTTTCATGCTTTTTTCAAAAACAGTACGAAAAAATGGCGATACTGTCGTGCGCACAAAAAAATTGTGATGAAAAGGCCTATTATTATCCACGGGTTTTTAAAAGAATGTTGTTTTAAATTGATGATAAAAAAATAATTATGACTTTTTAATATTCGTAGAAAAAAAAATTGTTTTCGTTGAAAGGCACTCTCGATAAAAACCCCCGTTGTTTATCTGACGCAAAAAAGAAAAGAATATCAGTAATGCGGTTTTGGGAATTATGAGAAATAATTAAGATACAAATGCAGTTTTTTCCAGTTTCGTTACTTTCTTTTGTTTTTTTTTTAAAAAGTTTATTATAATAATACTATTTTTTAAATTTTTAAAAAAATTTACAAAATTCATAATTGACACAAATCATCTCTATGAATAAAAAAAAAAAAAATAAGTTAATTATACCAATATTTTTTTAGGTCTTTAAAAGCTCTTTCCCCGAGACCTAGTTGATTAAAATGTTAACGAAAAAAATTATTTAATTTTTTTTAAATTTTTTTTCCTCCTCCCCCTTTCCTATATTTGCAGGTTAGGAAAAAATGCTTTAAAAAAAAAAGGTTCCCAACTTTAAAATAGTATGGACAATATATCGAGAATAACTTAATAGGGAAATTTGCAAATAATCCGTGTTTTTTTTCGTTGTTAGTTTTACGCCCTCTGGGGAACTAGAAACTTGAAAAAAATTTTCCCCTTTTTTGAGGCCGGTTTTACCATAAATTTTTCCAAAGCTTGTGTGATAATGGTTTACGAGATATCCCGGGGGGCCCCCATCAGGTCTTTAAATAAACACTATACATTATACAAACAAATGTTTTTTTTTTTGCTTTAAATTTTTATAATAAAAACCCAGGTTTTTCAACCTGTAGTGTTAAATAATATACCAGGATTTTTTCTTTTAAAATCCTTGGATTTTAAAACTTTTTAAATTTTTTTATTTTTTCCTTTTTTTTTGATACCCAAATTAAAATTTAACCCAAAAAAAAAAGAAATATAAAATAGGTGTCAACTTTAAAATTTATTAATCTTTTTGCCAATTTTGACAAATTTTAAACCACATTCTACGGGGAGATGTTAGCATCTAAAATGAAATAAGATTTAAAAAATTTTATTTATAGCTTTTCTAGTTTCCTGTTCGAACTCAATTAAAAATGATAAATATTTTTTTGAAAAAACTTTAAAAAAATCTTGGGTTTTTTTTTTAAAAGAGTAAGGGGAAATATTTTCGAATTTATTAGATCATGTCGAAAAGCACAAAAAAAATAATTTAAAAAAGAATTTATTGGGTTTGGAAATAAAGTTTTGGGCTTAGAAAAAAAAGTTTAGGAGGTTTGGATTTTTGTTTTTAAATAGTTGGGCGTTTAACAAGTACAAAAAGTTCTTTAAAATTTTAAAAACTATGTAAAAATACAAAAAAAGTTATAGGATTTCTTTAAAAATAAAATTTTTAAAAAAAAAACAGGGAAAATTTTTATCTTGTTTAGATCATTAAAAAAAACAGAATATGGGGAATGTTTTAAATAATTTTTGTTTTTTTTTGAATTTTTAGCTACCCCAATTTTTTTTTTAAAAGGAACCCAGGTCATTTGGAGGCTCTAATGAAAGATTTTCAAAAATGCAAACAAAAGAGTCTGGCATTTGTTAGACTATAAATATTTATAACACGCG
>JAHBCN010024436.1:0-11860 GCA_019359885.1 Listronotus oregonensis | reverse complement strand
TGAAAGAAGCACCTGATAATATTTCCCTTTTCAAAAAATTTGCAAAAATTTTTTTGGTTTCCCCCGGTGCTTGTAGGAGAAAAAATGTTTTTTAAAAAAAAAAAAAAAACATACGGGATAATAAAAATTTGATAGGGGAAAAAAATTTTCCCTGACAGTAAAAATAACACTTCCAAAATTTTTTGTAGTGTCCGATGAAACAAATAAGGACTTTATCTGCAATTGTCCCGTAAATATGCAAATTTAAAAAAACCAAAATTTTTCCCCACACAGACTTTTTTTTTGTCCAGAAAAACAAGGAGCATGCAGTACGCAATGGGGGGGAATAAATTCAATAAAAAAAATGCCTTCAGAAATTGCTGAAAAATTTAAAATTTAAAAAAAATCCAAAAAAATACGGGGGAAAATTTTTTCGTCGATCATCTGCGACTATTTTTTTTGGGATTCTGGAGAAGGAATTACCAATGTCAAGCTTTTTGGGGGGGCTGGAAATCAACGGCTGTAGCTAAGAGCTACATTGATGAATCCACAAATCAGAAAAAGGATATGTCGAATAAAATATTAACCATGAAAAACCCCCCTCCTAAAGCAAAAAAAAACCCCCCTTCACGCCGTACAATAAGCGTTTCCCAAAAAAGGAAATTTTAAAAGGTTTTCTAAAATTTCAAATATGTTAATAACTGTTCTTTGTTGTAAAGTTATCAAAAAAAAACCCCATTTATAAATATGTTGTAGTATTTTTTCAAAAAAAAATTTTTAAAAAAATAATCATTGCTTTAAATTGGTATTTTTTTGACGCTCGTAGGAAAAATTTTTTCCAACGCTTCCCCCCGCAAAAAACCTTTTCCCCAAAAGGGAAAAAGCCTTTGCCCAACGAGGAACAAAATTTTTTCCAAGAGCGTCGGATAATACCAATATTAAAGCAAAAATTTTTTTTTTAAATTATGTTTAATCTGAAAGAACTATTTAAAATATTTAAATGGGAAAATTATTTTTGATAACATTTACAAAAAAAAGAAAAAAGTAAAATAACTATTTTATAATTCGTGACATTGAAAATAAACCTGCCCCCCGTGGCAGCCAGGTTTTTTCAGGTGAAACCCCCCCATAGTATTATCCCTTTTTTAAAAAGTGCAGCAAAACGGGAAGGAAATAAACCCAGCAACTCTTATAGATTATTGAATTTTTACAAAAAAATACACAAAGGGGGCATTTTTTTTTTTTTTAAAAAAAAAAAAGGGGGAAGTTCAAAATAAAGCCCTTTTTTTTAAAAATGAATCCCTTTTAAAAATTTATTTTACCATTACATTAAAAGAACTTTAAATGTAGAAGTCTAGCGGTACTTTAATATTAAATTTTTTTTTTTAAAAATTTTTTATAAAGGTCCCCTTTTAAATTTGGTTCTAAGAATGACAATTTTAAAACCCCGGTTTTTGGGTTTTAAGTTTCCCCCTGTATATTATCTAATGCGGAATTTAAATACAAATGAATTACTTTATTACAAGAATTTTAAAAATTTGGGGGAACCGTAAAAAAAAAATTTTTTTACCAAAAACGACAAATATCCCCATTTCATGATTATCTAAAGTATTACAAAATCTGGGACAGCCATGGAAAAAAAAAAAATGTTATTAAGGAAACCATGGCGGTAAAAAAATACATAAATGCCCCCAAAAACAGTTTTAAAAAGATATTTATTTCAGTACACGGATGTTCACTTAATTTAAAAATTTTTTAAAAAACGTAAAACCGTTTAAACGTATAACTATCATGGTAAATTTCAAAAATGCTAAAATTTTCTGAAAAGGTTTCCTGTACGAGCGTGCTGACGGCAATGCATTAATTTTAACCAGACGATTATACCAAGAGCTTTTTTAAAAAGAAAAATTTCCCCGGAATTTTAAAAAAAAAAGTTATGTGAAACGGGATTTTTGAACCAAAAAACTCCCCCTTTTTAAAAAGGGGGAAACCAAAATGAGAAAAGGAAACCAAGGAAGCTGTTTTAAATTTAGTTGAAAAAAAAACCCCTGAAATAAGTACCAAAAAATTGGGATATTTTAAATATTACTCATGTTAAAAAATAAAGAATTTTTCCCAGATTATTTATTAAAAAAAAGTATCATATCCAAAAAACCCCCCAAAAATTTTTTTAAAAGGTGATGGAACCCAAAGTATTTTTTTTTTCCGATCCCAAAAAATTTCCGGGGGCCCTTTTTTTAAAAAAACTGCCAGAAAAAACCAGTGGATTTTTCTTGAAATTTTTATGAAAATGCAGCTGAAAAAAGTTTATTTTTTTTTGGGAAAAAGGGGGAAGTATAGGTATCAGGGAAAAATTTTTAAAGGGGTAAAAAAAAGCAAATTGTCAGAGCAATTTTTAGAATTTAAAATTTTTATTTTTAGGTATTTTAAAAAAAATTTTAAAATTTTTTTAAAATTTTTTTTTTTTGGGGGGTTTTTATTTTAAGGGAAAGGGGGGTTTTGTTATCATTTTAAAAATTCGAAATTATCTGAAAATCTATACATTTTTAGTAAACATATATCGAGTGCCTACGAGATTACTTTCAAGCTGACATTTTTTAATTTTCTTATCGATATTAACGAAACTTGAAAGGACTGTTATTCTAACAATACGTCATTTTTAACAATAATGTCATATCTACTACATAAGTCATCCTGTATATTCATATTTTATGAAAAATGCCCAATTTAAAATTATTATTTACGTGTTCGAGAAGATTATCAATTTTTTTGCTTAGGCAAATAATGAATTTGTTCCATACATTATGTACACACTGTATATTTATTGTCAAAGCATATACATTTACTTAATACGATTCATTGCTTTTATCCACTTTTATCGACAATGTATTAAATGAGCTTTTGATGGAAACGAATAAAATTATATATTTGACTCAGTTTTACTGTATTATGACACAACACAACACAAAACAACAACCGGTGTTACCAGGTCTTGGCTTGTTTTTAACGTTTTTTCCACTCCTAATCACTTAATTATAATTTTTTTTATTAATCTTTATTGTTTCAATAAGTTATTGTAATATATTTATGTATTAAATTTGAAAAGATTACAAAGAAATAATTAATAAAAAATTACATGGTTCGTGAGTTAGTATTGAAATACATGTTTATACACAGCTCGTCCTCACGTACGAACTTACAAAACTAACGAGAAAGGCGCCACTAGTCCTTACGCAGGTTCTCTATGTTAAGTGAATCGGATATAAATTAACCTATTTTGTCGTAGACACCCTGTAGAGGTCGACAGGTTGTTGTGGTTATTATCCATCCGGTTTGGGATGATCGTATTTTCCTAATTCAGCCTCATAGAGCAAGTTGTTGATCAAATGTTGAACAGTACACTGAGCATAATGAGTACGTAGACCTCTTAATTTCCGTGCCACCAAATCACCAAAAACTTCAAAATCATCTTTTTCGCGGTCTCTCTGAACTGATTTTATTGAACTAACCACTTCTTCAGTCTTATTATCACTATCTTTTAGTGGAATCGATCTTCTACTAATCGTGTTTAGTTGGACATTTTGGATTGTTTCTTCCGGGGATTCTTCTTTGATTTGAATTGGGTATTCTGGTTCCATTTCTTTAAATTCTTCTGCATCGTAAGGTATTTCCAATTGAGTTTTTTCAGTTTCGACCTGTGTTTCGGTTAAATGTGTATCGTCGCTGTCATCTTCGGAAGAATTGCTCTCCTGAAACAAATAATGATTTTAAAAATTAAATTTAGAACAAAAAAAAAAACGCAACTTCGACGGG
The DNA here is from genome assembly GCA_019359885.1 of Listronotus oregonensis. Lineage (NCBI taxonomy): Eukaryota > Metazoa > Arthropoda > Insecta > Coleoptera > Curculionidae > Listronotus > Listronotus oregonensis. The sequence continues at coordinate 8,068 of JAHBCN010024436.1, read as the reverse complement.
ACTCGAACCAGAACCGGCTGGACGCAAGTCTGTTTTTCATGCCGCTAGGCTAATAGTCTCATCGCGTTGACGCACAAACTATTTGGTACATCAGTGTCCTCTCATCTTTGACTGACGACTTCTCGAAAAGAAAGCCGAGTTGGCACCCACAATTTTGGGGTTTGGTTGGTACCCAACGACTATATACTAAAGAACTGCTCAACGGACGTTGGAAACGTTGAGGGAAGCGGGCAGCGGCTGTAACGTCACCATCGGTTAACCCTACGAAGAGGGGAGGGGAGATGATTTTAAATAACGAGAACATGTACATTCAAAACTTTCCTTCTATTTTAAATACTTATTTTTTAATTTTACAAGTGTTCAAAATGTTGGCTTCCTGCTTCGGATTCGTACGTTCTGAAGCATTTTAGGTGTAATGTTCCGACATTCATCAATAATTCGTTGACGTAAATCATTTAAAGATTCTGGTTGAGTTTTATAAATTTCACTCTTTAAGTTACCCCACAGGAAAAATCTAACGGGCTTAAATCTGGTGACCTTGCAGGCCACTCCACTGGTCCTCTTCGTCCGATCCATCTACCAGGAAACGTTTCATTCAAATACTGACGAACAGCAAAAGCATAGTGGAGAGGTGCCCCATCTTGTTGAAATGTCAACTCATTCGCATTGTAACGGTCATCATGTTCAACAATTTCTGTCAACGGGATCGACAGTATCTTCTAACAATTGCAAGTACATTGGTCCTGTTAGATTTCCTGGTAAAAAAAGGACCAACAACACAATCGCCATAAATTCCAGGCCAGACGTTTAATTTTTCAGGTTGTTGAGTGTGAAGTCAACCACGTCAGACCAATACTGACAATTATGACGATTAACAGCCCCGTTCACAAAAAACGAGCACTCATCTGAGAAACAAATGTTGAACAACAAGTTCGGGTTATTTATTATCCGTTCACTAATTTTTCTCCCAAAAAATTTTTTACGTCTATCAAAGTCATTTTCATTTAATTCTTTTCACAAGATGGATTTTATACGGGTGGAATTTATGGGATTTTAAAATTCTTCGAATGCTCGTACGGCATATGCCAGAAACTGTAGGTAATTGCCTGGTACTTAACGGGGTCAATATTGACGTCGCCCAAAACAGCAATTTGCATTGCTTCGTTTCCCACTATTCGATTAGTTTTCGATTTGCCACAGATCCTGTCTCCCTAATCTGGATTTAGTTCATTACATAACTGTGCTGTACTATTAGTAAACCATTTAGAACAAGAAAAAATATTATAAGCCGAAATAATCACAGACAAAATCCTGTAAGATACTAAATTTACATAAATTGAATGTAAATAAAATTCCAATGGCCGGTTGCACCAAAAGTATCTTAAGTAGACCCTTTTTTAAAAAATTTAAAATTAAGGGTAACTTAAATTGTTTTCCTTTCACCATTATATTTTTATTGCAACTTAACTAAGAGTACTTAGAAGGATGGCAACATTGCATCGTTCTTCTTTTTTGTTGTTGGCCTTTATTATACTACGCGAATAATCAAATTTTCCTGATATTAGATCTTTCCTTTTTTAGCTTTGTGTCATTGAATGATAGCAGTAATCTGACTTGAATCTTTTTAAATAATTAAAAAATTTTTTTTTTTTATTTTATAGACAATATAATACAAAATCAGTTATTAGTTTGTATGGGAAAAAAGATCAAAAGGGGGTTTTTCTTTACGGCCATGGAAAGGGAACAATTATTGTCAATATGAAATATAAACACAAATACATAATTAAAAAAAAACTTATTATTTTATGTGAGCAAATTTGAATGTTCCTAGTTTACAAGTAAATACTTAAAATTTAAAAGCTATACAAACTTGTCATGTTAAAACTAGGCTCATCTTCGATTTGCTCAAGTAGCTGAACCTGTTGGCTTCGTTAATTTGAACCTTTTGAAAAATAAGATTACCCATCTCGTCAAAAGGGTTTCCCTTTTAAAAATAACAGAGCAATGTCCAAAAGAATAAAAAAGGTAAATAAACCTGAAAATGCCATAAGTAAGAAAAATTCCTGCTTTTTTTCTTTGGAAATCTAATTAACATCCATTTAAAATATCACAATCCAAACCCATTTTTAAAAACTTCGTTTTTACATAATTTATTTTTCTCAAATTAATTATTTGAAACTACAAACAAAAATAAATTAACAATAAAAAAATATTTCTCAAATGTCAACTTCAAATTTAAGGGATCTTAAGTACAGAAAATCCTCCTTAAAGTTAAGGGAATTAAAATTTAGCTTAAAACCATTTAAAACAAGGGGAGTTAAGCTTAAGAAAACAAGTGTCGCAAAAATGTTGGTAAACCATAAGAAAGATAAAAACTAACTGTTATTTTAATTTTAAAGATCGAATTCCATGGAGAAATAACTGCTAACCTTGGACTGATAATATTCAAACAAGACACTGACAATCTTTTATCCCATTTAAAATTTGGGAGAAAACTCACCCTCCCCGTTAGGACAGGGTTAAAAATAAGCCAATTGTTCTCTAAATAAAAATCAGGGGTCCGACGATTTTTCCACCAAACCATAGATATGAGTATAGGCCTCGTTTCGTTTTCATTGGGCCCACCCCTCTATCTGGAATAACTTTTTTTAATCGATAAAATCTAAAATTTTTTATACAATTTTAATATTTTTATATATATATATATATATTATATATATTTTATATATATATATATATATATATATATATATATATATATATACAAGAAAAAAAAGTAATATCAAAGTTATTTTTTCTTTGGAACCCCCTTTTTTTTTTTTTAGATTATAGACCAAATGGTAAATTTTGTTATTTTTTTATACCAAAAACTAACCTTTCTGTTTAAAAATTAAAAAATACGAATATTTAAAAAATTGTTTACACCCAACATATAAGTGTCGTAATTAAATTTTGGCAAGGGTTTAAGTTAACTATTACATAAAGTTTACCTCAATATTATACAGAGTGGTGAAAAAAATTGCCTCAAAGTTTGGACATACATTTTATTAAATAACTCCTAAAGTTAAATGGAACACCCTATTTAGTTGCCTATTTTAACGCAGAACTAGATTCCTTCAAAACTATATTAGGGTTTCCTATGCCTATCTCTTTTACTTTTTATGCAAAAGACGTTTTTATATTTGTCTTATGAATAATTTCTTTATCTTAAAATGGAACACCCTGTACTTTAATTAAAAAACCTTTTTATTAAGGGCCACGTAATTCGAAAAGCAAAGTTTAAATGTTTAAAATTAGATGTATCGAACAATATCGGCAAAAGTAAAAACTCAATTTTTTGCCATTTTCAAAATATTAAAGCATACTTTAAAATAGAATCAAAATATAGTAAAATAACACTATCTTAATTATTGTTGGAACAAATATGTTAAAATGCCTATTTCTTAGCAAATGTATTGGACTTTATGGTAAATTAAATTCCAAAATAATATTATAATGGGGTGAATAAAAACAAACATTTCAATATGACATATCACAAAGGTACGATTATATTTATATTTTTTCAATAATAGTAGGCTTTGACCTAGATAACGTTAATTATTATTTGCAAACAAAAAAATTTGACAGTGACACTTGCTAATCAAACGATTATCATTAAGCTACGAGTAGTTTAAAATTATAATCCTTTTAAGTGATTGTTACATTTTAATTAATTAAAATAAGGAAGATGAAATGATTTTGGTAATCGGTGAGTGTCAAGAAATATGTTTATTTGCATCAAAAGTATATGCCCAAAGGTATTCTAACAGGCGTCATCCTATACAGTACAGAGTGTTCCATTTTTAAGATAAAGAAATTATTCATAAGTCAAATATAAAAACGTCTTTTGCATAAAAAGCAGAAGAATTGTATAGTAAACCCTAATATGTTTAAAGGGAATCTAGTTCTGCGTCAAAATAGGCCACTAAATATAGGTTGTTTTATTTAACTTTAGGAAGTTATTTAATAAAATGTATGTCCAAATTTTGAGCAATTTTTTCACCACCTATAATATTGAGGTAAACTTTCATGTAATAGTTAATTTAAACCCTTAAGCTAAGCAGTAAATTTTATTACGAGCAGCTCCTTATATGTTATAGGGTGTAAACAATTTTTAAAATATGGTCTGTATTTTTTAATTTTTTTAAATTTCTCAGAAACGGTTAGTTTTAGGTATAGGAATTATAACAATAACTCACCTTTATTTGGTCTAAAGTATCTAAAAATAAAAAAATGGGATGTTCCAAGAAAAATATATCTTTGATATGTACTTTTTGGATCACTAATATATATTATATATATATATATATATATATATATATATATATATATATATTATATATATATATATATATATATATATATATATATATATATTATATATATATATATATATATATATATATATATATATATATATATAAATATATATATATATATATATATATATATATATATATATATATATATATATATATATATATATATATATATATATATATATATATATATATATATATATATATATATATATATATATATATATATATATATATATATATATGTTGTAACATATGTAGGTTTTCACGGATGTAGAATGTACATTTGTATTTTCCGGTTTTCAATCCGTCAGTAGATAGATTTCCGACGTTTCGCCAACATCTCAGTTGGCATTTTCAAGTGATGCTTCCTGGGTGGCTGCTCGACTTGGAATCCAAACTATTTTCAATACGGCTAAATGAAATACCAACAAACTATATATTATTAAAAGGGGATGAAACAGCTTTTATTCCAAATAAAAATATACAGGGTGTTCCATTTGAAAAAAGTTAACTTATTCATTTTTCTTAACTTTTTGATGCTCATTTGTTTCTTTCATTATGCTCATAAGATAAAAGAGAAAAAACTATGAAACTTTTAAATGGGAAGTTTTTCTATCGTTTTAGTTATAGTTGTAAATGCGTGTCAAAATATAAATGAAAACCCTGTACATATATATATATATATATATATATATATATATATATATATATATATATATATATATATATATATATATATATATTTTTAAGGAACTTAGGTACCTACCTGAGCAGTTGGTGATAACGATGCATGTAGAATTTTCCTGTGCTTATTTTTGACGCGAAGAAAACCAAGCAGCGAATAACCAAACCACCTCGAATGGTTTAATTGTCCCGCCCCGGATTTCTTCAGTTTTTTATAGTTTCTTCGCTCCCTCATATATTGAGAATTTAAATTTTTAATTTTTTTATCTACGTCAATTACATCGATGTTTAACGCAGTCGCGATATCTTTTAAAGCGTCGGTTTTTTTATACCGATTCTTATAGTCTTTGTTATTGGGATCCCACAGCACTGTCTTTTCTCTGTAGAGATCTATTATTTTACATGTGTTTTCCATAGTCCATATTACTCTTTCAGACATGACAACTCAAAGAATGTAGATTCAAATAAAAATTGAGGGAATGTGGGCAAAATATGATTTAAATAACTCGCCTAAAATTACCAAAATATATGTTTAGCTGGCGTTTTTCTACACCGCACCAACACAATCGACTAAATGTCGCGTTTTATACGAACAAAACAGAAACATACTGATATTGAGCGGTTCGCGACGAGACATGAAGCGGGACAAAACAAAAGCAGAACAGAGAACACAGGGAAATGTTTTACAGCTGGAGTCAGTGGTGACTCGTGGTATCCGATTAGTGCCACTGAAATTGAGAAATAATAAAGAGTTTTTTCTACGAGCGTGCGGGAAATGGTTCTTTCAACATTATTTTCTGTGTGGGAAGAGTTTGCAAACGTTAAATGAGGCGTTCGTTGGGAACCAGACAAGACCAAAGAAGTTTAAAGGTGTATGGATAATTATCATATTTAAGGATCGATATCTAAAAAATAAAACGTTGACGAAAAGCACTTACTTTAGATTTGTAATCAGGGCCTCCGTATGAAAAATATCATTGAAATCGGCAAGGATGAAGAAAAGTAAAAACATCTTTTCTTTAAGCTCTTGTTTCATTTCTTCTTGGCTCTTTTTGATGTCTTTTTGAATTTTCTCGATCTGTTGTCTTGTTTCTGCTTGACTTCTCTTCATTTCCTCTTGATTGGTCTTCATTTCTTTCTTCAGATCTTCTTGGCTGGTCTTCATTTCTTTTATGGATTCCTGGCTGGTCTTTATTTCTTTCTTCAGATCTTCGTGGCTGGTCTTCATTTCTTTCATGGATTCTTGGCTGGTCTTCATTTCTTTCTTTAGATCTTCTTGGCTGGCCATAATTTGAACTGGTTGTTTGTGTTTTATGGTAATAATAAGTAATAATAAAATAGTGTTACCTCATGCAGATAACATATACAAATTTAACAAGAAGTATAGAATTTTTTACACAACATTTTTTTTATATCGTCAGACAGTCCACCAAGGCTGAGGTATCAATACTAACGTACCACTGAGTGTGGTAAAGGGGAGCTTATCTACACCAGACCTAAATATTTGGAGAAAACTTTTGCGGTTAGCAGATTCAAGTCTAGACACTCCGGAGATGATGGAACAAAGAAAGTGGGAAGTTCGGGGCCTCTTAAGTTGGACTGTAAAAGGATGCATAAAAGTGGCACAACGTGTTGCTCTGTTGGAAGCTGTCAGAGGAATTATATTTGCCAACTCCTCGGAGCAGAAGCCGTGAAAATACCTATAAAAATGCAACATATTTTCTCTGTTGTCTGTGGAAAAGCGAAGGAAGCTTTTCTGTAAGTGTGAGATCATTATTAAGAGGAACAGATTTTTTTGAATGAAATCAAGAAAGATAAGAATTGTAGGAAATACCATTGCCCAGACATGAGAACAATATTCTAAAGATGGTCTGATTAGAATACATAGAGTATACAGATTAGACGGATAGAAATACTTACTGACTCAAAAAGGAATCCAAGCTTTTTCAAAGCAGCTGAGGCTATGGATGTAATGTGTTTCTGTCAGTTAAGGTTGTTCTCAAAAATGATTAAATAACTTCTTTTCGCGACATCGAACACGACTGTGTCTTGAAGCATTAAGCTAGACAAGATTTTTGAAGCCCCAATTCAAGATTAGTTTATGGTCTTGTGAAAGTGAGCTTGTTTTCCTAATCAGGGGTATTCCGAGTATGTTACCCTTGGATTTGCAAGACAAAACCATACAACTTTCAGGCATTTTGTTACGATATTGTAAGTAACAAACAATAAACACAAAATTATAGTCAGAGTTAAATAAACCAATAGTAGGTGGTAGAGGAGCTTTTCTCGTCTGAGGCGGTACCACCCCACTTGCCCTTTAAAGGACTCGTGAAGTCTTAGTGCGTTTCGAGTTCTGGGCGGTGAGTCAGTTTTCCTTCTTCCTCCTTCTTCTTTCTCTTTTAGTTTTCCTTCTTCCTCTTTTTCTTTTTCTTTTCCTTTCTCTTTCTTTCCACTCTACTAAAATTTGGAAATAATGATGATGGCACACCCGAACGTAAAGTTATCCGGGGTAAAATACCCCTCCATTCGGTTCTCCGGGCGAGGGGGTAATTAGGGGGGCCACCATCGAAAGTCGATATCGTTTACAAATATATGTGGGCTTAACTCTAACGTGAACTCTGTTCACCATTATCTTCAATCCTCCAAACCCCACATAATATTTCTTACCGAAACCCAAATAAGTCCCAAAACAGCAACCAACCACCTTCTTTTCCCAGGTTATGAACTCATTTCATATTTTCGACCCCATGGCGGCGTTTGTGCTTACGTTCGCAACGACCTGGCTTGTGTTAGGGTTTCTAACCTCGAATCGGGTAGGCCTGATATTCTTTGGCTTAAACTTACTTTCAGATCTTCTACTAAATTCATCTGCTGTATATACCGGTCCCCGTCTGACAATTCCTACAACGAGTTCTCTATTTCTTTCAATAAAGATCGACAAATATTATTTCCCAGATTCCATTGACCAAGTAATCGTCCTCGTGGATTTTAATGTTCATAATAAGGATTGGCTGGCCCCAAAA
>JAHBCN010024435.1:0-10000 GCA_019359885.1 Listronotus oregonensis | reverse complement strand
AAATTAGCAAACAATTTAAAAAAATTTAAAAATTTTTTTTAACAGCAAGTGACCTGTGAGAAAAAAAAAATAATAATAAATAGTGTTTAATTTTCCAAAATCAAAATATATTTCTAAAATTGTTTTCTTTTAATGATGGTTAGTTAGAAATCAATTCTAAAAACCTAATAAATTAATAAAGGATACAAAATTAATCTTTTTATCAAAAAAAAAATTGATTAAAATACTTATAATTTTATTAAAAAGAATCTAATTTTTTTTTCCGATTATATTTATTAAGAAAAAAAAAAATTGTTTAAAATAACGAAAAATTGAAAAAATTACATGAAAAAAATTTTTTTTTTCCCCCCTTTTTGTACAGTTTTTTTTGGGGTTTAAAAATCAAATTATTCTTTTTTTTTCATTTTTTTAAAAAAATTTTTTTAAAAAACCTTTTTTATCTAGACAAGCCTAAACTGACCACAACTAACCACAATAGGCAAATAATCCACTAAAATTATTATTTTATATTCAAATCTATTTCGGGGGAAAAAAAAAACCATAAGAAAAAAGACTTTAGGTAAGCCCAAATCAATTTTTTTTTAAAAAAGTTTCACTTTAAAAGAGTTAGTTTTAAATATCCTTCATAATACAACAATTCTTAAAATCTTATAAATTAATTAGGTTTTTTTTTTTTAAAATTTACCGTAGTATCTCTAACAAATTACGAAATAAGATCAGAAAGGCAAAAATTAACTTTTTTTAAAAAATTTTTAAGTTTTCTTGACCTAAATGAAAAATGTTAAAATTTTTTTTAAAAAAAATAGAAATTTGGGAAAAAGGGTGCATGAGAAGTTAAAAAATATATTCAAGGAAATAGTCAGTCTCTGCTTAATAATTTTAATTTTTTTTAAAACCCCAAAAAATGCTTTGTTTAAAAAAAAAAAATATTAAATTAAAAAAAAAAATTATTTTTTTAAAAAAAAATTAAAAAGTCTTATTAAATTTTTAGTGTTTTTATTACTTGTCCATAAAAAAATTAGCAAACAATTCAAAAAAAATTATAATTTTTTAAAAAAAAAATTGACTTGTGAGAAAAAAAAATAATAATAAATAGTGTTTAATTATCCAAAATCAAAACATTTTTCTAAAATTTTTACTTTTAATGATGGTTAGTTAGAAACCAATTCAAAAAAACCTAATAAATGAATAAAGGATACTAAATTAATTTTTTTAAAAAAAAAATTGATTAAAATACTTAAAATTTTTTTTAAAAAAAGAAAAAAATTTTTTTGCTTTTCCGATTATATTTATTAAAAAAAATAAAACAAATTGTTTAAACAAAAAAAATTGAAAAAGTTACATAAAAAAAACCCTTTTTTTTTCCCCTTTTTTGTACAAAATTTTTTGGTTAAAATCAAATTTTTTTTTTATTTTTCGTCTTATTAAAATAAAAATATTTATATACCTTTTTATCTAGACAAGTTAATACAACTGACCACAACTAACCACAATAGGAAATAATCCACTAAAATTATTATTTTATATTCAAATCTATTTCGGGGAAAAAACCAATAAGAGATAGACAAGGTTCCCCCAAATCAATTTTTTTTAAAAAGTTTCACTTTAGAAGAGAGTTAGTTTTAAATATCCTTCATAAAAAAAAAATTATTAAACAATTCTTAAAATCTTAAAATTAATTTTGGTTATTTTTAAAAAAATTTACCGTAGTATCCTAACAAATTACAAATAAGATCAAAAAGGGAAAAAAATTAAAATTTTTAAAAAAATACATTTTTAAAGTTTTCTTGACCTAAATGAAAAATGTTAAATTTTTTTTAAAAAAAATGAAATGGAAATGGGGCAAGAGAAGTTAAAAAATATATTCAAAAATAGTCAGCCTCTGCTAAAAATTTTAAGTTACTTTACCCAAAATGCTTTGTTTAAATTAAAAAAAATAAAAAAAAAAAAAAATTTACTTTTAAAAAAATTAAAGTTTATCCTAGAATTTTTAGTTTTTTATGACTTAAATATAAAAATTAGAAAAAAAATTTAAGAAAATTAAATTTTTTAAACAAGTGATTTGTGAAAAAAAAAAAATAATAATAAATAGTGTTTGTTACCAAAATAAAAATTTTTCTAAAATTGTTTATTTTAATGATGGTTAGTTAGAAATAAATTTTAAAAAACCTAATAAATGAATAAAGGATACAAATTAATTTTTTTATCTAAAATAATTAAAATTTATAATTTTATTAAAAAGAATCAATTTTTGCTTTTCCGATTATATTTATTAAAAAAAAAAACCAATTTTTTAAAAAAAAAAAAAAATTTTAAAAATTAATGAAAAAACCTTTTTTTTCCCTTTTGTACCAAATTTTTTTTTAAAAATCAAATTATTGTTTATTTTTCGTCTTTTTAAAAAATATTTATATACCTTTTTATCTAGAAATTACTACAACTACCACAAAAACCAAATAAAAATCCACTAAAATTATTATTTTATATTCAAATCTATTTCGGGGGAAAAAAAAAACAATAAGGATAATTTTAGGTTGCCCAAATAAATTTTTTTTTTTAAAAGTTTCACTTTAAAGGGTTATTTCAAATATCCTTCATAATACAAAATTATTAAAAATTCTTAAAATCTTAAAAATTTAAATTTAAAGTATACTTTTTAAAATTTCCCGTATATCTCTAACAAATTAGAAATAAATCAGAAAAAAAAATTAACTTTTTTTAAAAATTTTTAATTTTCTTGACCTAAATGAAAAATGTTAAATTTTTTTCAAAAAGTAATAAAGGGTGCGAGAAGTTAAAAATATATTCAAGGAAATAGTCAGTTTCTGCTTAATAATTATAAGTTATTAACCCAAAATGCTTTTTTTAAAATTTAAAAAAGAATAATAAATTAAAAAAATTACTTTTTTAAAAAAATTAAAGTCTAATCCAAAAATTTTTAGTGTTTTTATTACTTGTCCATAAAAAATTAGCAAACAATTAAGAAAATTAAATTTTTTTAACAGCAAGTGATTTTGGAAAAAAAAAAATAATAATAAATAGTGTTTAAGTTATCCAAAACCAAAATTTTTTTCAAAATTGTTTCTTTTAATGAGGTTAGTTAGAAATAAATTTTAAAAAACTAAAAATTTTAAAAAGGATACTAAATTAATCTTTTTATCTAAAAAATTGATTAAAATACTTATAATTTTTTAAAAAAAAGAATCAAATTTTTTGTTTTCCGATTATATTTATTAAAAAAAATAAACAAATTGTTTAAAAAAAAAAATTCAAAAATTACTTAAAAAAAACCTTTTTTTCCCCTTTTGTACAGAAATTTTTTTGGTTAAAATCAAATTATTCTTTATTTTTCGTCTTATTAAAAATATTTATATACCTTTTTATCTAGACAAGTTACTACAACTGACCACAACTAACTACAATAGGCAAATAATCCACTAAAATTATTATTTTATATTCAAATCTATTTCGTGGGAACAAAAAACAATAAGAGATAGACTTTAGGTAAGCCCAAATCAATTATTTTTTAAAAAAGTTCCACTTTAGAAGAGAGTTAGTTTCAAATATCCTTCATAATACAAAAATTATTAAACAATTCTTAAAACCTTATAAATTAATTAGGTATTTTTTTAAAAAATTTAAAAGTAGTACCCCCTAACAAATTACAAAAAAAAATCAGAAAGGAAAAAAATTAACTTTTTTTTAAAAAATTTTTTTTTTTTTGACCTAAATGAAAAATGTTAGAATTTTTTTCAAAAAAAAAAAAATTTTGGGAAAGGGGGTGCATAAAAAGTTAAAAGATATATTCAAGGAAATAGTCAGTCTCTGCTTATTAATTATAAGTTACTTAACCCAAAATGCTTTGTTTAAATTGAAAAGAAAAAAAAATTTTAAAAAAAAAAAATTACTTATTTAAAAAATTAAAGTCTTATCCTAGAATTTTTATTTTTTTAATTACTTGTCCATATAAAAATTAGCAAACCCAAGAAAATTATATTTTTTTAACAGCAAGTGACTTGTGAGAACAAAAATAATAATAAATAGTGTTTAAGTTATCCAAAATCAAAAATATTTTTCTAAAATTGTTTACTTTTAATGATGGTTAGTTAAAAAAAAAACCCTAATAACCTAATAAATGAATAAAGGATACTAAATTAATCTTTTTAAAAAAAAAAATTGTTTAAAAATTTTTTTTATAATTTTATTAAAAATAATAAAATTTTTGCTTTTCCGATTATATTTTTTTAAAAAAAAATAAAACAAATTGTTTAAAACAAAAAAAGAATTGAAAAAAAATTAAATAAAAAAAACCCCTTTTTTTTCCCCCCTTTTGTAAAAAAATTTTTTTGGTTAAAATCAAATTATTCTTTATTTTTCGTTTTTTTAAAAAAAATATTTATCCCCCTTTTTTTATCTAGACAAGTTACTACAACTGACCACAACTAACCACAATAGGCAAATAATCCACTAAAATTATTATTTTATATTCAAATCTATTTCGGGGGAAAAAAAAAACAATAAGTGATACTTTTTTAGGTTGGTCCAAATCAATTATTTTTTAAAAAAGTTCCACTTTAGAAGAGAGTTAGTTTCAAATTTTTTTTCATAAAAAAAAAAAATTTTTTTAAACAATTTTTAAAATCTTATAAATTAATTAAGTATATTTTTTAAAATTTACCGAAGTATCTCTAACAAATTACGAAATAAGATCAAAAAGGAAAAAATTTTTTTTTTTTTAAATTTTTAAGTTTTTTTGACCAAAAAAAAAAAATGTTAGAATTTTTTTCAAAAATATAATTGGAAAGGGGGCATGAGAAGTTAAAAGATATATTCAAGGAAATAGTCAGTCTCTGCTTAATAATTTTAAGTTACTTAACCCAAAATGCTTTTTTAAATTAAAAAAAAAAAAAATTTAAAAAAAAAAAAATTATTTTTTTAAAAAAAATTAAAGTCTTATCCAAAAATTTTTTAAGTGTTTTTATTACTTGTCCATAAAAAAATTTAAAAAAAAAAAATCTTAAAAAATTTAAAAATTTTTTTTTTAGCAGCAAGTGACTTGGGGGGAAAAAAAAAATAATAATAAATAGTGTTTAATTTCCCCCAAAAAATTTAAAATATTTTTCAAAAATTTTTTTAAAATTTTTTAATGATGGTTAGTTAGAAATAAATTTAAAAAAAACCTAATAAATGAATAAAGGATACTAAATTATTTTTTTTATCAAAAAAATTGTTTAAAAATTTTTTTTATAATTTTATTGAAAAGAAAAAAATTTTTTGTTTTTCCGATTTTTTTTATTAAGAAAAAAAAACAAATTGTTTAAAAAAAAAAAAAAAAAAAAAAAATTACATAAAAAAAACCCCCTTTTTTTTTCCCCTTTTGTAAAAAAATTTTTTTTGGTTAAAATCAAATTATTTTTTATTTTTCGCCTTTTTGAAAATATTTATCCCCCTTTTTTATCTAGACAAGTTACTACAACAGACCACAACTAACCACAATAGGCAAATAATCCACTAAAATTATTATTTTATATTCAAATCTATTTCGTGGGAAAAAAAAAACAATAAGAGATAGATTTTTTAGGTTAGCCCAAATAAATTTTTTTTTTAAAAAAAAAGTTTCACTTTAGAAGAGAGTTAGTTTCAAATATCCTTCATAATAAAAAAATTATTAAAAAATTTTTTAAAAAATTTAAATTTAAATTTTTTAAGTTTTCTTGACCAAAAAAAAAAAAATGTTAGAATTTTTTTCAAAAAAAAAAAAAATTTTGGGAAAGGGGGTGCATGAGAAGTTAAAAGATATTTTAAGGAAATAGTCAGTCTCTGCTTATTAATTATTTTTTTTTAAAACCCCAAAAAATGCTTTGTTTAAATTGAAAAGAATAATTATTTTTTTAAAAAAATTAAAGTCTTATCCTAGAATTTTTAGTGTTTTTATTACTTGTCCAAAAAAAAATTAGAAAAAAATTTTTAAGAAAATTAAAATTTTTTAACAGCAAGTGACTTGTGAAAAAAAAAAATAATAATAAATAGTATTTAAGTTATCCAAAATCAAAATATTTTTCTAAAATTGTTTTTTTTAATGATGGTTAGTTAAAAAAAAAATTTTTCAAAAATTTTTTTAAATAAATGAATAAAGGATACTAAATTAATTTTTTAAAAAAAAAAAATTTTTAAAATACTTATAATTTTATTAAAAAGAAAAAAATTTTTTTGCTTTTCCGATTATATTTATTAAAAAAAAAAAAATTGTTTAAAACAAAAAAATTGCAAAAATTACATGAAAAAAATTTTTTTTTTCCCCTTTTTTTGTAAAAAAATTTTTTTGGGTTTAAAAATCAAATTTTTTTTTTATTTTTCGTTTTTTTAAAAAAAATTTTATCCCCCTTTTTATCTAGACAAGTTACTACAACTAACCAAAAAAATAGGCAAATAACCCCCCAAAATTTTATTATTTTATATTTCAAATTTTTTTCCCTTGGGAAAAAAAAAAAAAAAGGGGAATAATTTGGGGGTTTTGGCCCAAATCAATTATTTTTTAAAAAATTTTTAATTTGGAAGGGGTTAGTTTTAAATATCCTTCATAATAAAAAAATTATTAAACAATTCTTAAAATCTTATAAATTAATTAGGTATCTTTTTAAAATTTACCGTAGTATCTCTAACAAATTAGAAATAAGATCAGAAAGGAAAAAAATTTTTTTTTTTTTAAAAAAAATTTTTAAAAGTTTTCTTGACCAAAAAAAAAAAATGTTAGAATTTTTTTCTAAAAAAAAAAAATTTGGGGAAAGGGGAAAAGAGAATTTAAAAAATATATTCAAGGAAATAGTCAGTCTCTGCTTAAAAATTTAAAAATTTTTTTTTAAACCCAAAAAAAATGCTTTGTTTAAATTAAAAGAAAAAAAAATTTTAAAAAAAAAAATTACTTATTTAAAAAATTAAAGTCTTATCCTAAAATTTTTAGTGTTTTTATTACTTGCCCATATAAAAATTAGAAAAAAATTTTTAAAAAAAATTATAATTTTTTAAAGCAAGTAAACAGAAAAAAAATAATAATAAATAGTGTTTAAGTTTTAAAAACCCCAAAAAAAATTTTTTCTAAAATTGTTTACTTTTAATGATGGTTAGTTAGAAATCAATTCTAAAAACCTAATAAATAAAAAAAGGGGATACTAAATTAATCTTTTTAAAAAAAAAAAATTTTTTTTAAAATACTTAAAATTTTTTTTAAAAAAAGAAAAAAATTTTTTTTGCTTTTCCGTTTATATTTATTAAGAAAAAAAACAAATTGTTTAAAACAAAAAAAATTGAAAAAATTACTTAAAAAAAACCCTTTTTTTTCCCCCCTTTTTGTAAAAAAATTTTTTTGGTTTTAAAAATCAAATTTTTTTTTTATTTTTCGTCTTATTAAAAATATTTATTTTTTCCTTTTTTATCTAGACAAGTTACTACAACTGACCAAAAAAAAACCCCACAATAGGCAAATAATCCCCCAAAAATTATTATTTTATATTCAAATCTATTTCGGGGGAAAAAAAAAACAATAAGAGATAGACTTTAGGTAAGCCCAAATAAATTTTTTTTTTAAAAAATTTTTTCCACTTTAAAAGGGGGTTATTTTTAAATATCCTTCATAATAAAAAAAAAATTATTAAAAAATTTTTAAAAACCTTATAAATTAATTAGGTTTTTTTTAAAAATTTTTTACCGTAGTACCCCCTAACAAATTACGAAATAAAATCAGAAACAAAAATTTTTTTTTTTTTAAAAAAATTTTTTAAAAGTTTTCTTGACCTAAATGAAAAATGTTAAAATTTTTTTTTAAAAAATAGTAATTGGAAAGGGTGCATGAGAAGTTAAAAAATATATTCAAGGAAATAGTCAGTCTCTTTTAAAATTAATTATAATTTTTTTTAAAACCCCAAAAATGCTTTGTTTAAAAAAAAAAAGAAAAAAAAATTTTAAAAAAAAATTTATTTTTTTAAAAAAAATTAAGTCTTATCCAAAATTTTTAGTTTTTTTATTACTTGCCCATATAAAAATTAGCAAACAATTCAAGAAAATTATAATTTTTTAACAGCAAGTGACTTGTAAAAAAAAAAAAAAAAATAATAAATAGTGTTTAAGTTTTCCCAAAACCAAAAATTTTTCTAAAATTGTTTACTTTTAATGATGGTTAGTTAGAAATAAATTTAAAAAAAAACCCCAATAAATGAATAAAGGATACTAAATTAATCTTTTTATCAAAAAAATTTTGATTAAAATACTTATAATTTTATTAAAAAGAAAAAAATTTTTTTTGTTTTTCCCTTTTTATATTTATTAAGAAAAAAAAACAAATTGTTTAAAACAAATAAGAATTGCAAAAATTACTTAAAAAAAAACCCTTTTTTTTCCCCCCTTTTGTACGGGAAATTTTTGGTTAAAATCAAATTATTCTTTATTTTTCGTTTTTTTAAAAAAATATTTATATACCTTTTTATCTAGACAAGTTACTACAACTGACCACAACTAACTACAATAGGCAAATAATCCACTAAAATTATTATTTTATATTCAAATCTATTTCGGGGGAAAAAAAAACAATAAGAGATAGACTTTGGGTTTGCCCAAATCAATTATTTTTTAAAAATTTTCCCATTTAGAAGAGATTTAAATTTTAAAATATCCTTCATAATACAAAAATTATTAAACAATTTTAAAATTTTAATAAATTAATTGGGTTTTTTTTTTTAAAATTTACCGTAGTATCTTTTAAAAAATTTTACGAAATAAAATCAGAAAAAAAAAATTAATTTTTTTTAATAAATTTTTAAGTTTTTTTAACCAAAAAAAAAAAAATGTTAAAATTTTTTTTAAAAAAAAAAAAAATTTTGGGAAAAGGGGTGCAGAGAAGAAAAAAATATATTAAAGGAAATAGTCAGTCTCTTTTAAATTAATTATAAGTTACTTAACCCAAAATGCTTTGTTTAAATTAAAAAGAATAATAAATTAAAAAAAAAAAATTTTTTTTTAAAAAATTAAAGTCTTATCCTAGAATTTTTAGTTTTTTTATTACTTGTCCATATAAAAATTAGCAAAAAATTAAGAAAATTATAATTTTTTAACAGCAAGTGACTTGTGAGAAAAAAAAATAATAATAAATGGTGTTTAAGTTATCCAAAATCAAAATATTTTTCTAAAATTGTTTATTTTTTTAATGATGGTTATTGGGAAATCAATTCTAAAACCTAATAAATGAAAAAAGGGAAAAATAAATTAATTTTTTTTAAAAAAAAATTTTTTTAAAAAATATTTTAATTTTATTAAAAAAAAAAATTTTTTTGCTTTTCCGATTATATTTATTAAGAAAATAAAACAAATTGTTTAAAACAAAAAAGAATTAAAAAATTAAAAGAATAAAACCCTTTTTTTCCCCCTTTTGTACAAAAATTTTTTGGGTTTAAAAATCAAATTATTCTTTATTTTTCGTCTTATTAAAAATATTTATATCCCTTTTTTATCTAGAAAGTTACTACAACTGACCACAACAAACCCACAATAGGCAAATAATCCACTAAAATTATTATTTTATATTCAAATCTATTTCTGGGAAAAAAAAACAATAAGAGATAGATTTTGGGTTTAAGCCCAAATCAATTATTTTTTAAAAAATTTTCCACTTTAGAAGAGAGTTAGTTTTAAATATCCTTCATAATACAAAAATTATTAAACAATTTTTAAAACCTTATAAATTAATTAGGTAAAAACTTTTTAAAATTTACCTGTATTCTAACAAATTACAAAATAAAATCAGAAAAAAAAAATTAATTTTTTTTTAATAAATTTTTAAGTTTTCTTGACCTAAATAAAAAATGTTAGAATTTTTTTCAAAAAAATAGTAATTGGAAAGGGTGCATGAGAATTTAAAAATATATTCAAGGAAATAGTCAGTCTCTTTAAATTAATTATAATTTTTTTAAAACCCAAAAAAAATGCTTTTTTTAAAAATTAAAAAGAATAA
>JAHBCN010024434.1:0-11945 GCA_019359885.1 Listronotus oregonensis | reverse complement strand
TTTTTCACTTCATTAAGGACCCTATATCCATTTGTTATTTTATATATAAAGGGTAAATTTTTAAAGGGGGAAACCACGATAAAAAAATCGGTTAAATGGGAAATTTTGGAAATTTTTTTTTTAACCCCCGTTTTTGGCTTTCCATTTAGGTTTTTAAAAAATTTTTAAAAAACCTAAAAAAAGTTTTTTCGAAAATGGTCTTTTTTTTTTAAAAGGGAAAATTTTTCAAATCTGAAAATTTTTTCACAGCAACTCTTTTTGAGAATGTCCCCGAGTGTCAATTTTATTTTCTCCTTTTGGGGGTTTAGAATCATCATCAACTTTTTTTTTTCATGGGGGCCCCATTTGGATTTTTTCGCAGCCGAGTAGATTTTTTATTCTATTTAACAATGTATAACATGTTATGTTTAGGAGTTTATAATCTCATCTATTAAAAAAAACAAAATTTTCGGTTGGCCTTGATTCCGGCGAAAGTCATATAGCCATTTCAATTAAAATGGTACGTTATTAAAATTTTTCCAACTCTGTAAAATGGTTAATTATTTAAAGAAAAACTTAATATTTTGCAACGTTATTTTCAAAGCAATAGAAATGTTAATATAGTTGCGCAAACGTATTTCGACAACTTTCCTGTAAGGCAGCATGCCAAACTAACATACTTTCGAAAACTGGTTACAAATTTGCTTGAATTTGGAAGTTTTAAAAGTCTTGTTGATAGAGAATTCCACATACCTAAGTCAACCATTCATAGGGTACTTAGGACTATTTAAAAAAATATCGTTAATTAATGGACAACACTTTATTTTACATCTTCATATTAGTAGGAATATTAGTTTATCCACTTTTCATTGTTTTTGTTTTCGCTTGTTTCAATTAACTTGTTACGTGTAGTTTTGTTGTAACACGGTATTAACGGAGTTGCGAAACCCATTTCTGTAAAATGTCTATTCAGCTTATCTATTTTGCCAATTACTAATTTTTATTGTTTAAAAAAAAATGACGCGCCGGAATAAGGCCAACTGAGAAAATATTTGTTTTTTGAAATAAATGAGGTTATAAACTCTTAAATTATAACATGATAATTGTTGAAATCAGAAAAAAAAAGCACTATTTGGCTGCGTAAAAATCCAATATGGCGTCCATATGAAAAAATAAATTTGATGATGATTCTAAAACCCGAAACGTAAAAAATAAAAATTGAATAGTCGGTCATATTTTTAAAAAAAAGTTGCTTTGAAGAAGTTTTTACAGTTTAAAAAAAATTTTCACTTATAAAAAATATGTCATTTTTAAATGCATGTTTCGTTTTTTTCAAAAACCTGAATAGATAAAACCATGTAGTAAACGGGATTAGCTTATAACATAATTGCCCAAAAATTTTCCCCCATTTAACCGATTTTCATCTAGGGTTTCCAAGCCCCATACATTCCCCACCAATTTGGGACACATTATATATATATATATATATATATATATATATATAAATATATATATATATATATATATATATATATATATATATATATATATATATATATATAAATTTAAACTTAAATTTTTGGATTAATTTTTGGGGGAAATTTAAAATGGAGTAAAAGTTTGTTGAAAATTGTCTGAAAAGAGGCCTTTGTTATTTGGTAAGCAAAAAAATACATATTTTTTTTAAAATATTGATCTGTCCAAGGGCAATAAAGCACAAAATCTATAGCATATGCAGTTAAACTAATAAGGCTGTAGATCATTAAAAATGAAGACCATTTAAATTTTAAATTTCTGTAGGTGGAGTCTCGAATACCTAAAATAAAAAAAAAAAACATGTTAAACAATTTTCTGTTTTGCGAGTTTTAATAATTCAATATGTATCAGGTGAGTATGATTATAACAAGTGCAAGTACATTTTTCCAAGTGGGATTCCATTGATATTGGTAGGAAGATAAAAGCAATTTAAAAAAAAAGCAAAAGAAAAGCAACACGTTTTGTATGGAACCACGAAAAACCCAGATTGAAAATGTTTCATGACAAATAAAGTTGTAATAACCAAATATTAGGAATCTATAGAATATCTACTAATCGAAGAAAAAATGTTTTAATAAACTTAACAAATAGTGATGAACTAAAAAGTTAATTTCTAAACAAAACACCTTTTAAGTTTTTGATCTAATTAATTGTTCTTCTAATCAAACGATTTTTCGTACTTATTCTTTTATGATTTTTGATTTACTATTTTTAAGAAATTAAATAAACCTCCGAAGCTGTGTTAAAGACAATATTTTGATCCTAACCAAACTGTTCTCCCATTATCGTTTATACCAATCCTCCCAATAGTCCTTTTACATGTCTGTATAACCTCGAGACTGGTTGGTTAATATATTCCGGTGGGCTCATTTCCGGTTGCTCAAATAATGACAGGCTTTTGTGTTTTAATGCTTCACATTCGCACAGGATATGGTAGACTGTTTCTTCCCCCTCGTCGCACCTTCTGCAACTTGGGTCCCCATTGTATAAGCCTATCTTGTGTAGCTGTTCTCTTAGGTTATCAGACTCTGTTAGCAACCTTATTGTATGCGAAGTGTTTTCCTGCTTTGTGTGAGTAGATCTTTCTTCGTTCTTTTGGATGAGCCTCTTATGAAGTTTTTTCCATGTCTAATTTTACTGAGGTTTCCCCACTATTCCTTTTGTTTGTTTCGGGTCCATGCCCTGGTTTGCCCTCGTGCTGTGGTTTTTGGTCACTCCAAGGGCAGGTTCTGGTCCAAAGTATGGTGTGAATGATCCCTGTCTTGCTAGCTCATCTGCTTTTTCGTTGCCTTCTATCCCCGAATGTCCTGGTACCCACAAGAAAATAACTCTGTTGCGTTCTTCCAGGACTTCCAGTTCTTTTTAGCATTCCCACATCAGCTTGGACGTTACCTTGGGATTTACTAGTGCCTCCAGTGACGCTTGGCTGTCTGTTATTATGCAGATCTAACCAAACGTTAATTTTGCTTGTAATTTTTTGTTAAAAAAAAACGATAAAGCTTTTTTTTTAATTTCCCGCATAGTTGCATGTGGATCGTGCGAATTATAAGAAGTATCCTACAAGCTTAAAATATTATTTAGAACCTTGGCTAGACATTAATGTAAACATTGTACTAATTAAACGGTACCTTAAAAGAAATAAACTAAAAATATAATCCCAGTTAATAAGGAAGTAAAAAAAAATTATAAACCTATTATGTTTCCCCTTCCCTCGCTTAAACACATACCACTTAATGGAAAATATCCAAATATTTGCATAAGCGTCAATGGCAGCTTCATAGCGTTATGGAAAGAGTTGGGCGTTGCACTGTTTTTATAAAGAAGCTTACCGCAAACCGCAACATTTTGACTGGAAGGGTAATCCAATATTTCTTTTGCAGACATCACATCTAAAAAAAATGTAAAGGCATTTTTTAAAAATATATAAATAGGCATTTTCGCCAATCATCATAGCTGAAATGTTCTAAAACAACTGTTTCTATACAGGATGTCCCAGAAGGTGTGGGCAATCTCTCAGAATTTAATAGAAAACCTAAAAATATTACGACAAGTTCCCATAAACTTTTTTCCTACGAGCCTTCCCTACGGAGATACAGGTACAACGTCTTTGATTATATTTACGTGACTTCTGGAGCCTTTATTTTTAAAGACAGAAAAAAATGTTTTTTATAAAAGTTGTAGGCTTTTTTTCCATATTATCTATTGAAATTATCAGTAAAAAAATATCGCAATAAAAAAATGGAAAAATATAGGCAACTTCAACTTTTTTAAATGGAACACCCTGATGATATTTAGATGAAGCATTTTTGAGATATTTAAGCCTAAAATATAAATTAATTGAAAAAAAAAATCATATTAGTATCAAGAAAGCTATGAACACAATAAAATTGTTTTAATAAATTTAACGTATTGATATTGTAAAAAGTTAAAATTTATCATTTTAACTATTAAAAGTAGTTTGTATTGCTTTTTTGTCGATGGGCTATTCAGAAGAAAAAATCTCTATTATGCATCTTTTTTATGGTAACAATATTAATGTGACGACAGTGCAAAGGGAATATTACTTAGTATTAACAACGGGTATTATCTATAGATACTATTAAATACATTGTAAGAAAGTTTATTGAACGAAATGCTTTCAAATAAAGAAAAGGACTGCAGCACGACATGAAAACAAGGTTTTGGATATCCTCGTTTTTTCAGGATAATTATTACATTTTTTCTATTGGACTTGAACTAACCACTTTTAATAATTTTAGAAAATCCTGAAATATCAATCTCGGATGCGGCATCTGAACTTAATAAAACAGATTATAAAATTTATTTAACCTTAAAATTTTACAAATTTTTCCTTATAAATTTATCTCTGTTCAGAACCTTCCTGAACAAAGAACAGGAACGACCTAAGTATGCATTGAAAATAGCTAGGTTTATGTTATTCACTGATGAGTCTTCCTTCACTTTAGCAAGAATAAACATTATGGGTCCAGAGAAAATCTTCACCAAAGTCAGCAACATAAAAATTCTATTGTTTCCATGGCTTTCTTGATACTAATATGAAACTTTTTTGTAATTTATTAATAATTTAACCTAAAATATCTCAAAAATGGTTTATCCAAATATCATCAATGTATATAATATATTTGAAATCAGAAAAAAAAGATATTTCGTTGTAGCGCATAATATACAGGGTGTTTCATTCAAAAAAGTTAAAGTTGCCTATATTTTTCCATTTTTTATTGCGATATTCTTTTACTGACTATTTCAAAAGATAATATGGAAAAAATCCTACAATTTTTATATAAAACATTTTTTTCTGTCTTCAAAAATAAAGGCCCCAGAAGCCACGTAAATATAATCAAAGACCCTGTACATAACGGACACCCTTGAAAATCGTTTTTTTTTTTAATAACTTTTAAAATACTGATAATATGAATGATATAAATGAATCTATGAGATCATATTTGGCTTATTTAGTTTGCCAGGGACGAACTAGCTCTGACACAATAATAGCAATTTTTTTTAACAACCTGTATGATAAAGCCTCAACAACATTATTTTTGGATAGCTTTAGGGTTAAACTAAAAAAAAGGTATTCTTGATTTAATTTGATAAAATGAACTGTTTACGAGAAATAAAATATCATGGTTGGTTATTTTTTTTTTCATTATACAGGGTGTTTTCTAATTGTACGTCAATATTTAGGGAATCAATTTTTGGGTCTATTTTAAGAAGAACATTTCATATATACGTATGCCCTAAACGCCTTAACTTTTGAGATACAGGGTGGTAAAATTAAAAAAAATATATTTATTATTAATACCGGTAATACCACTTTAGATATTTTTAGTGTACTACATTTTTTTTATTTGTCAAATGGGCAGGTTAAATGCTGTACGAACGCCACTAGTGGAAATAAGAAAAAATGTGGTACATTAAAAAATGCTTCTTGATACATAGTATACAGGGTGATTCACGGTCGATGGTAGGTTAGACGTTTATGGAAAACGGGACGCAGAATTTTTCTGAAAATTTAGCATCTTACATTTTCTTACCTGTTCTATCGATCTAAAATATTTTCAGCATTGCGACGTTGCCGCTTCTATCAAAAAGTCCTAGGAACTTTTTTTTTTTAAATGGAACACCCCCTATATTAACAAGTTTTTATATTCGCCCTTTTATAATACTTTTTGAATAATATGGCCTATACCTATCTCGCGGTTTTCGAGAAAAAACTAATTTGTTAAAATGGTCCAAAAATGGCCCTATTTAAAATTGTAAATTAATGCTCTCACTTCATGAAAAATTGATGGTGGTAGTTTAGACAGAACGATGTATTTAATTTAACGAGAAATCGACTCCATATCATACAGGGCGTGCAAATTACCATTATTTCCGTTAGTCTTAAAAGAGGTCAAAAGATCATTTTTAAGAAACCCCGTATATTATTAATAAATAAAAAATGAAGAAGAACGCTTTAAGATGACATATCATGTCCCTATACCTCAATCATCAAGTTTTCTTAATCAAGCCGCTTTTTTTTGAAAAATTATTTTTTAAAGAATTTAATTTTCAGTAACCATGAAAATATCAACTTATGACAGTTTGGGACTTTTATGAATTATAAACAGTTATTAACGGTGTTTAAAAAAATCCCCCAAAGTGAACGCAAATATTGATTATTCAAACAAAGTTCTTATGAAATTATTTATTTTACACAGACAATGTGATCAAATCAAATCAAATGTTTGACGATCGTTGGTTTAGGCGCTTAGGGCCATGGGATTGGCCACCGAGATCACCCGATCTCACGCCGCTTGACTTTTTATGGGGAGCAATACGTAAGCAGTAGTACTTCGTTCAGTTACGTATTGCTATGTTTCCGCACTAACTTAAGAAAAGGTGATCAATGGAATCATATGACTGTCTCTTTTTATTTTTCTAAGTAACTTATCACTTTATCAACGTCGTCTGCTCCTGCTTTCTTTTTTATCTTTTGATTGAGATATAGGCAAATTTCGACGTCGCCGGTGTTGAGAAAAATGATGATGACTGAGAGTGAGTGATATCTCTTGTTCAAGTTCGTTAGTGGACTTAACAATCGATAAAATTCTTCTGGGTTTCATCTATATTCGTAAATGTTGAGCGTGAAGCTATCGTATTATCAAGAAAACTCATATGGTCACCCCATGGCCATTTTTATATTTTTTTGGCAGCTGTCCTGTACTGCCTTTAAGAGTTTTTTTGTATTTCATTGCATAGGAATCCCTCAAATTTTCCATTTATTTTTGACCGTTACACCTAAAATATATATATTATATATGTAGTACTGATTGACTAATCAGACAATAATGTTTTATATTGCGGCCTTTTAGGTTTTAGTTTGTATAGATTATATTTAAACGTGTTTTATAGTCGACGTAGCGTAACTTAGTATAAGACGTAATCCACAAATTAACGTAAAACAACGATTCGAAGAGTCAAATTTAATGTCAAAATGGATTGCTAGGTGTTTCAATAGTAGGTAAAATATTCAAGGATGATTCTTTGGTTCGTTTTAAGAAAAAAGCAATGGTCGTATGATTCTAAACGTCTTAAATTTTTTAGACTACGGGGTGGTAAAATTTTCAAAAAATTATCTTTATTTTATTATATCTATGATACCACTCAAAATATTTTAATAAAATTCGGTATAAGCTACTATGCAAGCATTTCTGATGTAAAACAATGCAAGTGGTCGCTCATTCATTTCATGTGTTAATGCAGAGAAATGTTTCTTATTTTTTACGCGAAAACCGTAAAATTCGGAGGAAAAATCCAAGAATAAAATTTGCTCAGAAGTAAGCGTCGTTATGAAAATAATCTTTGTTGGGAAAAAGCAGTGGCGTACAATATTTTTCTATAAAAGTATTTGGTTAATCCCACACGAACACCACTGGAAGAAATAAAAAAATTGTTGTACATCAGAAATTGCCTCCTAATCATAGTATCTTCATATCAAATTTCATTGAAATATCTAGAGCCATAGATATAATAAAATAAAGTTAATTTTTCGAAAACTTGCTTATCTCAAATCTAAGACGTTTAGGACATACGTCCATATGATTTTTTTCTTGGAATGAACCCAGAATCGCCACCTTGATTATTTTACCTTACTTTGAAACACCATGTATACGCAAAATGTATGATTGAGAGTATAAACGTTTTATAAATTGCGTTATATGACTATATAATAGGATCACGTTACGACGACTATAAACTAGGCTCTAGGGTTTGAGAAATAATTACTCTATTTTAAGAACCTGCACGAGACTCTATGAATTTGGATCACGGTGGAATTAGAAAAGTTTTGGGTATGTGTGTTATTATGCCGCAAAATAATTTTTAGATATCTGGCTACGGAGACATCAGACTATCGCATTTTCCTATTTAGAATGTTCGACAGTGACAAAATTGTAAAAGAAGTTTAATGCAAGGAAATTTGGAACGTGCTGCTACCTATAAATCCAACAGAAGAAATGTGGAGGCAAAGTGGTGGCTTCAGAGAACTTTGGGGATTCCCCAACTGCGTAGGAAGCATCGATGGCAAACATGTCAATGCCCGCCCAACACTGGTTTAAATTCATTTTTGCTACAAAAATTATTTTTCAATCGTCCACTACTTTGCAATTGTTGATCCAGATTTTATAAGTTTAGTGTTGTAGATATTGGAAGCTATGGGCGACATAGTGACGATGAATATTCGAAAACTCCGTTTTTTACCGTGAATTTATTGACGGAAAAACTCTTCACCTCCCAAACCACTGCCGGAACCACACATCCTATTCCTTGTATTAACATAGGAAGTGAAGTTTTGGAGACTACAAACATATTTAATGCGTCCTTTCCTAGACCATCGATCGTGGACGATGTAAGGGTCAACTACGTTTAGAAGTAGGGCTAGGAGAATCGTTGAGAATGCGTTTTGGAATTTTAGTTCAGAAATGGCGGAGTACACGACCGATTGATTTGGAGACATTGAAGCTGTAATAGATGTTGTGAAAGCTACGTGTTGTATACATAACTATCTTCGAGTTAAACAGGGGACTACTGTTATGATGGATACAGAAGGTGGAAATTATACGTGCATTTAATGCAACAAGACCAACGAATCGAAGTGCCACAAACGCAGCATTTGAAGTGCGAGAAAATCAGCCTATTTTAATAATTAAAAAGGTAAAAAATACTACTCACTATTACTAGCTAACTCCTGGCCTATCCTCTTCTTCTGTTTCATCCTTCAATAAAAAGGTTTTTATAATCTTGAGGCTTGTATCGGCAGACAGGGAAAGCCACGAGACTTTTTTCAATCAAAATTTCGGTCTTGTCTCCCATTTAATGCTTCGTCATGTGGCGGGACTCTTTCTATCGGTTTACAATACAGATCGACAGTCTGAGCGGACGACTGCCGTATTGCCCAAGCCTTAAGACTTATGTTTTTGTATGACGAATCCTTATGAATTCCATAGTAGCTTACCTGATTCTGTAGGAAGTCCAGAAACACCTATTCCTATGGCGACAATTTCTCAACTGACAAAACAATACCAAAAAAGAAATGCTCGTCAGAAACCAATGTTGCCAGAAGCTCAGAAATAACTAAGAAATATCTGATTCCTTCTGAAATGCTAATAACTGCTAGGGGCCAATAATGGCAAGAGTGCCAACAATTGTACCGTTTACCCTAGTGTTGTTTGTAGTTGAAGGTGTTGTAACACATTTTTAATTCCACAGAGTCTGATTTAAATAAAAAATCTAGCATTTACGAAATCCGTTTAAAATAACTGATGGTTTAGATGCCCCCTTTTTTTATACGCTAAAAAACTTTTTGAAATTTGTATATTTTATTGTGTTTGCGGGGTTTTAGTTTTAAAATTTTGGACCCTTTTTTTTCAGGTTTTTTTTGGATTTAAAAAATGACACATTAAGGCTGAGGATATTTTTTCCCCTTCCCCCCACGGGCATGTAATCACTGTCATTTTCATTTTTTCTGCAGATTTTTGAGTAAAAAAAATTTCAGTGGTTTCAACTAAAATTTTGTTCTCCAGAAAAAACCCCCCCCACTGTTTTTAGAACTTTCTTTGTGTGGGATTTAAAGCCTGTAGCCCCTTATGTTCTGGAAATCCTATTAAAACCTTTTTTTCTTTTTTTTAAAAAATTTTTTTGCCTTTTTGGGTTTTTTGGACTTTACCATTGCTTCACTTCCGGCCCTAGGGAAAAAAGGGGGTCTTTTACCGTGCCAAGCCTAAAGGACACCTTCAACCTGAACCAATGACCTGTTACGAAAAAATGGGGAATTTTCAGCCCCGGCCCAAAAAAATTTTTAACCCGAAAAAAAAAAGACACCTTCCCTTTTTCCACAATGGCTGTTAAATTTGCGCCATTCGTTCTGCCGGGGTGGGTTATTTTTTTTAAAGCACTATTCCACCCTGCTTCAATAAATTTTTTAAAATCTTGGCTACAAAATTTTACCCACCATTATCTGATCTAAAAATTTTTAAACCTTTTTTTTACTTGATTTTCAACAATGGGAAATTTTAAAAAAAAATACCCTTTAAGATCTTGTAAACAACTAATTTATTTTAATGGGATAAAAGGGGGGACCCATATATTGATAACCGAAAAAGACAGACAAAATTTTTTAAAAAAACCCCTTCCCTACATTAATCTGGGGGAAAGACAAAAAAATATAAAAAGCCCGTGTCCGTAATGCAGCCCTGCAATACTCTTAAAAAAGAAAACCCCCGTTCTATGTTGTAAGGTTTTGAGGGGGCCACATATCTTAGAAATAATTTTTTGATACTTTTTTTTAAACCAAAATTTTTCACTTTAAGTCGGTTTTTATTTATTTTTAAGGTAAAATAGTGTTAAAAAACCCCCCCCTTTTTATTTATAAGGTAAAAAGGCATTAAAAAATTTTTGCTTGATGAGCTGATTCAATGAGCGAAATGAGGAAAAGATAACCAAAAAATATTAACGTTAAAAATTTTTTGAGTGCTGTTTAGCTAACAGTTCTTTAAAGAGTCGACATCTGAACCTGCCAAATTGGTTTTAAACCCCCTTTAAAAATTTAAAAGGGGTTTTTTATCCCAAAATTCCTCGTCAGTCCCTTTTAAATGTTCTTTAATTTAAAAGATGTCTTGTGGCAATGCAATCATTTTTACTCTTTTTGTATTTCATCATATTACTAAATGCTTTGAAGTTCTTTTTCCCCGCCCTTGTGCCTACACATTAAGCTCCTTTCTTGCAACTTAGATCTTGTAAAATTGAGTGCTATGTTTGAAAAAATTGAAAAAACAGATATGTAAACCACTTTTGCCAACCAGTTAACGCCCCACCACAGAAAACTGCCCCCTTTAATTTAAAACAATTTTGGGTTTGGGGGTGTTGTTCTAAAAAACCTTTTTTTGTTTTAGGACATTGCCTCTTGAGAGCCATCGCACCTCACATCTTGAGCTCAGTGGACGGGTTTAAAAAAGTTTATATACCCGGACCATTCTTTCATCGTTGCTGTCAAAAGGGGGCCCGACACCCGCTTTTCCATTTAATTTTCTCAAATGCGTCCATACACATTCCGGCGCTACAACTTTTTTCCCTTGGATAAAGCCCAGGAAAATCGAACGCGAAAACACCGTCCCTCCCGGGTTTTATAGGGAAACCCGTATAAAACCGTGACGTATCGGTGTTTTTAAAAGCGTTCGATTTGTTTTCCCCCTACGCCATCACTACGCAATCCCCCCTTCTTTCCCTTCAATGCAAAAATTTTCTTCGGCTTTGTTCGTGTTGGCAAAGATTTACAATACAAAAACTCTTTATAAATAGTATTCCAAATCATTTGTTCAAAATATATCAGATGACATGATTTCAGATGGCCTTGACTGTTTTTTTCAATTTTAAATTCCAAACCCCGCTTTTCCTATTTTTAACTTTTTTGACTTACTTAGCTTTGCTGTTTTTCTTTTAAAAAAGGGAATTTTTTCGACGGAAGTATTATCTTCTCACCAATTAAAGTGAATAGCCGGACTTGGCAATTAATTGTAAAATTTCATAAAAAGCCAGGGAATATAGGCTTGAGTTCTTTGTAAAAAAATAGACTCCATATTTTTTTTGTGTTATTTAACTTTCTCTTCTTATTTGCGAAAAACTCTCTTGACTTTTCTTTGTATTTTGGATGTTTTAGTTCCAAATGTCCGCAACTTTGAAAGTTTCATTGATTCGTTTGATAGTTCGATTATGCAAATTTACGCATAATGGTGTGTTTTACCGTTAAACCGTCTTTAATGTAATATTCAAGATATTTTTTAAAAATATGACCCCCCCTTTTTTGGTTTTTTTAACAAATTTTGGAGATAGCAGAGTTTCATTTTTGCAGAAAAAAAGTGTGTGAATTTTAG
>JAHBCN010024433.1:0-11979 GCA_019359885.1 Listronotus oregonensis | reverse complement strand
CCCTTATCGATGATAGGTTTTTGTAAGTAGACGGGTTTTTTTTTTAAAGCTTCTTGTTTAATTACCCCTCTACTGATTAAAGTTTCATCCTTTTTACAACCTTTTGCATCTAAGACAAATGATTTCGACGCAAGTTATATTCTCGTATCCTTTTTCGAAACCCAGAAAAAGGTTTTCAACACTTTACTAAAATATTCCAAAAAATATTTATAGGCCCCCACCCCTCCCTTATGAACAAAAATAAATAGGTAAAAAATTCGTTAAAGGTTTTTTGGGTATGGCCGTCAAAGCCATAACAAAATTACTTTGAGACAGACAAAGTCGTTTAATAACGTCGCAGCTGTCAGAAAGGGGTTGCAAAAGATTTGAGTGGTAAGTCACAGCCACATTTGGTCGAAGAGCTGCCTTAAGTGCGTGCGAAAAATTATCCCTTGCTACAAAGACCAATTTAGGTAGCAAATAAAAAAACTATAAAGGTCAAGTAAATAAATAAATATTAATAATTTATGCTTCTCCAGTAAATATTTCTAAGTTAAAACAAATTCCTATGTAAATTTCTTGGGTTTTAAAGTATTTGAACTGAAAATATTAATTCAGAATGCATATTTAAAGAAATAAAACAAATATCATTTCACAATAATCCTAAAAGGTAATAAAATATCATTCCTTTAAATGGCAGGCATAGATATAAATTATCATTACTAAAATTATAATGTAATTTCTGGCCCCCCGTAGAGTAAAATCAGTAAAACAGAACATTATTTCCATATAGAAACCATAAAGTTCTTGGACTAGTTTTTGGGATGGATACAATATTGGATTAATTTTGTTTTTATATATGGTGTCGTGGTCCATTCCGTGGGTGCTAAAAATAAAAAAAAAAAATAAGTGCAACTAAAAAATACCTATAATATAGTATAAATAATTATTTATAATATGTATAAGTATATGGTAAATATATTTATTTATATGTTTTCTAAAGTTTAAGCTTAAAAAATATTAAAATTATATTTATGATATTAAAAATGTCTTTTATAGGGTCAATCCATCTAAAGTGGTCCAAAAAAATTAATTGGTTCCAGTGATTTTTAAAATAAAACATGTCGGAACCCCCATTAGTCCATTAAAAGACCTGAAAATACACAAAGCTGTAAATAAATCTGTACAGTTTTTATTTGTGGCGCAATTCTTAGGTCTTTACGAATGCTTTCGAGCGATAAAAAGATTATCACGATTCCGACGTGGGAACCCGTAAAAAAAGGGCCGGATTTCAAATTCGAATTACAAAATTTGTTAGACAAAAAAAAGATTACCTTGAATTCTACAAAAAGCCCTTACCATTTTTTTAATATTTTTCCAAAAACGGCCGTCGATAAATCCAAACATTCCACCACTGGATAGATGTGATAGTTTCTTCCCAATTTCTGGGGTTTGGAAATGCATATGTTCGTCTGTTGGACTTATTAAAAAAAGTACATTAAAAAACAAGTCACTCATGAAAACAATTTTTTATCAAAACGCAAAAAAGATGGGAAGGAAACTGGATCATTGAACACTTATTATAAAAGGAAATGTTAATAACAAACCATTTTTTAATATCAATAAATTAATGAGATATTTAAAATATTGTGAGAAAAAATTTTGACCACTTTTTAATATTCTGAAAAATCAGAATGGACCCAAACTCATAGCAATGATGGGTACGGGTTTTCCCCTTATGAACAAATGATTAAAAAATGTACATTATTTCCCGAGTAATGGAACATTCCGTCCGCCCGCTATAAGTGAAGATAGCGCATTTCGGTAGAGCGGCAGCTGAAATAAGGGGAATTTTGGGTCCCGTTATCTCGAAACCTATCGATTTTTAGAAAAAAAAAATTATAACAAACATTTTTGTAAATTACAAGGCGATTTTCATTTAGAAGAGGTTTATTGATACCAGATATTTTTTGATTGTAAAAGTTAACAAAAACATTTATTTCTTTAAAAATATTTGTCTTAAAACAAGAAAAAAACAATAAAGCGAGGCAAATTCAAGGTAGGTTATTTATTTACCAAACTCTCCTTTTTCTATGTGAAAACACAGGACAAATTGAATGTAAAATTTAGTGAAATTTTAAATAGATGATAAGTCAGTTTATGTTGGTAGCCTAACCATAAATAACAATACTTGTAAAATAAAAATCCTTGAATTTTTTTTTATATTTTTTTCTTTAAATCCTTAATTTTAACCTTAAATTTTTTGATTGGGTTGGACATCAAAATTTGATATCTACACAAATTGCGATTCTGTATATGTTTCTAGAATACAAAATGTCATGTATCTTACTGAGGAAAAGTTATAAAACCTTAAAAGGACAAAGAATCAGTTCATAGGAATATTTTTTCCATACTTTGATACAATATTAAATAGGTTTTATGTTGTTGAAACAAATTTAGTGTAACAATTCATTTTATCGGAAATTCTAAAACAAAAGTTTTCTTTACCAAAGCTTTTTTTTTGAGGTGAATAGCATCCAGATATATTGGGTGGGGTCCTATTTCTTACATTTTAGTTTAAAAAAATAAAAATCCCAATACTACATAAAAAAGAGCTTATTAAATTGAAGATTGTATCTTTGAAATCATTTTCTTAAAATTTAGAAAAATATATTAGTAAAATCTTTGATGTAGTTATTTAAAACTATACAAAAAACCAAACTTTTTTAAAGGACCTCTAACCTTATAACTGAATTTTTAAAAACATTAAAACAATCAAAGCGGGTTTTTGTAATTTTTTTTATTGTGGTAACTTGAACGCTCCTAAACTCCTAAACAAACAACTGAGCTTCTCCACAAAGGTGAAATACCTGGGGGTAACCTTTGATAGTAAGCTAACATGGAACTCCCACTTGGGGAAAAAACTCAAGAAAGCATACATTTCTTATAAGCAGTGTCGCCGGACCATGGGCAAATCCTGGGGAATGTCACCTAGAGTCACCCTATGGATCTATGCGGCCATCATGAGACCTATGCTACCTACGGTGCTGTTTGGGGACAAAAAGACCAGCACACGACACTCATCCGAAAACTGGACCAGGTCAGAGAATGTCTTATCTGAACATCACTGGAGCCATGAGAACAACAACAACTAGGGCCATGGAGGTAATCCTAAACCTCACACCCCTTGACATATTCATCAAGAAGGTTGTTGTGACGGTTATGTTACGCCTTCGCACTGATGGTATAATGCCCGATGTAGGAGTTGGCGCACAGAGACGTCGTTTGTGGATTGAGGCGATAGGTTCGCTTCCACTACTGCAGGCGAAAGTTGTCTCTATTGCGCCCCACACATGTGGCAGGTGTAATTAACATCTACACAGACAGTTCGAAAACAAAAAAAGGTACAGGATGTGGAATCCATTCTAGATCTTTGAACTTAAACATCAAATGGGCTATGGGTGAGTTGCCAAGCGTGCTCACAGGCATAACCATAGCTGCAAAAAAATAATCATTAGGAACATTACTGATAAAGTAGTGCTTATCCATACTGATTGCAAATACTACTAACCCTGAGGAGACCACGCTACACCTCGGGTCTGGTACTAGAATATCATCGTGCCATTGCGGATGCTTCCAACAGGAATATGGTCACCCTTTACTGGACCAAAGGACACACTCACTCCAAAGGTAACCGCATTGCTGGCTCGTTGGCAAGGAAGGCTGCCAGGACCAAACCTTTTGGACCGGAACCTTTCATAGTTCTGACTGGGTCTGCGATAAAGGACCTAAACAAAAGACACTTTCATCAGCAATTTATAAAACAATGGAATGAAACAGTAAACTAAACTATCCTGACAGAGATACAGCTAAACATTACTTGGCAATGCCTAGGGCAAACCTTCGCCTAATCACGGGCGTTCTTACTGGACATTGTCAATTATGAAAGCACCTCTTTAGAATGGGTATAAATAACACACCTCTATGTAGAGGTTGTGAACAGAAAGACAAGACGGTTGAGCACAACCTTTGTGACTGCCCTCCTTTCTCATCTAAGAGAAGATCCATGCTGGGCTAGTATTGACTTTCCTTGGCCGACATTAAGGTGATTCCCCTCGGCGACGTTGTCATCTACTCTAAATCAGTTTGATGGGCAGCGTTCTGAGTGAGGAGTCCCCTTCAGGAGGAAGCACAACGGGCCTACTGAGGCTAGGTGTGGTGATTACTATCACCCTCTTCATTTTCAGATGGTGGTCTCCTTAACGTACGCTTAGAAATACAACTGAACCTTTTTTTGGTTGGAAATAAAATGAGGTAAAATGTTTTTTTGTGTTTATTTTAAAATTATCATTTTTTTAAGGAAAAAATACTTTTAGGAAGGATTAGAGCTAATAAAATTCAACATAAAAAATGTTACTCCTGTTTTCGTAGAATTTGTCATCTTAAAGATACAGGCTTAGTTTTCACTGAGTAGAAATGTTGCATATCAGTATATTAATATTTGCTATTTTTAAATACATAAATATATATATTGGAATTTTTCTACCAGCCCTCCTATCAATAAAATGACTAAACACTATATTTTGTAATTGCATTAAAGGCTGTAATATAAATTGTAATAAAAAAAAATTTGGACTTTAATCTTTCGCTGTATGTAAATATTGCCGTGGGCGCTCCTGATTAAATGCCAAACTGGAAAAGACAAAGCAGATAACATAGAGATTGATCCCATGGCTTCCTTTGACCAAGACATGGTAGAATCTACTAATGAAGGTGGCTATGGAATTAAAAACT
The DNA here is from genome assembly GCA_019359885.1 of Listronotus oregonensis. NCBI lineage: Eukaryota > Metazoa > Arthropoda > Insecta > Coleoptera > Curculionidae > Listronotus > Listronotus oregonensis. The sequence goes on along the minus strand of JAHBCN010024433.1, from coordinate 7,206 downwards.
TAGGAAATACCGTTTAATATAGATCAAGAGAACGATATAGAATATTTTTTTAATTTTATGAAAACATTTACAAAAAGTATTTTGTCTTCAATGTGGTAAGTTTAGGTTACTACAAAAAGACGCTCTTAGAACTCTATTATAGTGGTCTTGTAAAAAATAGTATTAAAAAAATGCTACCACTATTTTTTTACCCTTTCGTGTAAAGTGTATTATTTATTCATGTTTAAACCAACCAAAAAACAGTCATAAATCTCCCAATTAGGACGATAGCAAAAAAACCCCTAGAGTATCCCAAGTTAGTAATCCGAACAGATTTATAAAACCTTTTTTTGCTTTTCTGAGAAGCTTCAAGAACAAAAATTAATAGTTTTACAAAAAAAGTCCAAAAAACTTTTTATGTGGAATTTTATTAACTATAATTTTACTTATATTTTTTTCCTTTAATTTTAAATAATTAAACAAATATTTGCAACAAAGTTATTTATTGCCTTTTACCCCATAAAACAATAAAAAAAGAGATTAAAATCAAAAAAATTGTAGGATATCAACATTAAGGTTTCCATAAAAATCCCGCCTGATTGGAACTTTTTCAAAGCTTTAATCCTTCTTTGTATTTATTAATTGTGCTTTGTAATCATTAAAAAAAAATTAAAAAAGCTCTAATCTTTAACAATCTAAAGATGTAAGTGTCAAATTTACAAACTTTGTGTTAAAGCGTTTTTAAGAGAAACGTCTCCGATAAACATATAAACTGAAGTTAAAATAATTCTAAAATATACAGTTTTTCCTTTATTATAAAGAAAAAAAATAAAAATGCTCCTTGATCATTTTATTAATGTAGATAAGCACAGCAGAACTTTTGATACCACATTAAATTTATATTCGAGCAATACAAACAAGGCCAAGAGGTCTCTAAATAGCACATAAGTCCGTATATCATACCTGTTAGTGTGAGAATAAGTTCTAAGCCATCCTATAAATATCAAGGCTGGAGATCTGCGCCTATAATTACTACAACTGAATGTCATTTAAGGTAAACTAAAGTTTGATCTCGATCGTGATCCCTCTAATAAACAAAGGAAAATGTTATGTCGGAAAAAGGGTGATTCGACGGATATTGAGGAAAATTCTGATTTAAGTACAGATCTACAAAACAATAGTGCGGAAAAGGGACTTCCTTCAAGTGTTAAATAAGTTATTTTTTCTACAACCGAAAATTTCTTCTGAACAAATTTTAGAGGAAAAAAAACAAATTATTTAATAATATTATACTTGTGAATCAAATTACATTGCTTGTAGCTAGATGGTTTAAAATATTGACGTTTGATACGCTTGATTTTTGAATTTTATTTAATATTTCTGTCTTATTTTTTATTGTCAATATACTCCTGCGTAACGGTACAGTGGGACGAAGCGTCACTTTGCCTCTTATATTACTCTATACCTCTCTGAATCTGAAAATAAGGAGGGTGATAGATATCACGGCACCTAGGCCTTAGTAGGCCCGTTGTGCTTCCTCCTGAAGGGGACTCCTCACTTAGTACGCTGCCCATCCTACTGAATTAAAATAGGTGACAACGACGCCAATACTAGCCCAGCGTGGATCTTCTCTTAGACGAGAGTGCAGGGCAGTCACAAAGGATATGATCCACCGTCTCGTCTTCCTGTTCACAACTTCTAGACAGAGGTGTGTCATTTATACCCATTCCAAAGAGGTGCGTTCGTAATTGACATTTTTTAGTAAAAACGCCCGTAATAAGGCGAAGGTTCGCCCCAGGCATTGCCAAGTAATGTTTAGCTGTATCTCTGTCAGGATAGTTCAGTAACTTCCTGGAAAAGTTATATTTTACTGTTTCATTCCAACGTCTTGCAAACTGCTAATGACAGTGTTTTTTGATTAGGTCCTTTAAGTCAGACCTACGAAAGGTTCGGGTCCAAAAGGTTTGGTTCCGGCAGCCTTCCTGGCCAACGAGTCAACAATGCGGTTACCTTTGGGGTGGAAAGTTATCGTTTACTGTTTCATTCCATCGTCTTGTAAACTGCTGATGAGAGTGTCTTTCGATTAGGTCCTTCATAGCAGACTCTGTCAGATCTACGAAAGGTTAGGTTCCAAAAGGTTTGGTCCCGGTAGCCTTCCTGGCCAACGAGTCAGTAATTCGGTTACCTTTGGGGTGAGCGTGTTCTTTGGTCCAGCAGGGGGTGACCACATTCCTGCTGGAAGCATCCATAAGGGCATGGTGACATTCTAGTACCAGACCCGAGGTGTAGCGTGGTCTTCTCAGGGCAGCTTATATAGTTTAACTATTTAAGCTCATTTAAAAAAAATACTTATTTTGAATTTGTCTATTAATTCCTCTTTTTGGATTTTCGATTGGGGTTTTTAGTTTTTAGAAATTGGTCGGCAAACCTTAATTTTTAAGAAAAAAATGATTTTTTTGTGCAAAAATGATTAGGTTTTGACATATATTTTTTTGCTCAAATTTTTTTTGATAAGCCTCAAAAGAAATTTTTGTTATTTTTACAAACGGCCTTAATGCTCCGAAACTTGTTAGGCAAAAGGGACTTTTACTCATAAAATGTGCAGGAAAAATTTTATTTAATAAAAATTGTTTAAAATCATTTAAGGAATACAGATAATCTTTTTCGAAATTTTTAAACACATTTTCGGATTTCTGGAAAAATAGCCGAATAGAAAAAAATTAATTCTTATGTAAAAAATTGTATAACTTTTTTCTAGATATTGGCAGACATAATCTTCTAGCACTTATTTAGGTAAAGATCCCAAAGACTATCTGATCTATATATTTTTTTCCAAGCTGAAACATTTTTCGGTAAAATATAAGTCAATTATTAATTGATAAATACCCATTATCCCAAAATTGGTAGCTTTTAAATGACAAGATTTTTTGCACAAAAGTATTTAGTGTCATTCAGGAATATGGGTGAATTTTTTTAAATTTTTCCATAAGTCTTAAAATTTTTCTATTTGACCATTTTTCCAGAGGTCGGAAAATGTATTCCAAAATCCAAAAAAAATTATCAGTGTCACTTCGTACCACTTCGCGGTGGTGCTCTTTCAGCCTCCATGCCTTTTAATGCTGCTAATATCTGCTCCTTTGTCAGCTAAAATAGTGGTAGATGATCTTCAGTGGCAGTGTTCTGTGTATTACTCTGGATTTGATAATCCCAAATTGGCTGCAATTTTAGATGGCATCTTTCCAAACATATTTATACCAACGGGCTCTTTCGTGTATTTTTCATTGCTTTTATTAAAAAAAAGACTTGTTTGAGCAATACCTGGTGGGCGTGGGTTTGCATATACAAGGTAATGTATTCTCTAGCTCAGGCAACTTTGGAAACCACAAAACTACTGTAAGTGTGTATCTTGGTATTTTATATATTTGCGAATTTTATCTTTTTTAATCTTTTGTGACAACTCACGAAGGATTTGCATATACATATATATTTATTTTTATATATATTAGATAATACATATACATATATACTCTAAGTACCAGAGTACCGTGAGTGCCGTTTTCCGATGTTTACCCATCTTTTTTGCCCCAGTTCCGTCAACTTGCCAAGCACTGAAAATGCAAATATTGCATTTCACAGCACTTTAAGACAACTCGGTATACCACCACGGGACGTTATTTAAATAACTTCTACCTAAATATGTCTCCCGGCGGGGCTGATTGAACCCGGATCGCCGGCGCGGCGAGCCGAGGCTCTGACCACTACGCTACCGGACAGACAAACGCTACCGGACAGGACAATATCTATAAATATATGACATTACAAGCTTTTTTAATAAATCTTGTTTCATCGTGGTGTGTAAAAATTTTATTTTTTTAAATTTATTTTTAATTTTTTGCTTTTTAAGTAGGCGGAAAGCTTTACATTTTTTTAAATATCAATACCATTTCTGGCTTTTAGTAACATTTTTAATATGGAATACAATGACCTACAGCTGCTAACAGGCTTAACAATTTACTTATAATAAAAAAATATGCAAGAAATACTATTTCTTTAAAGCTTTTAACTTTCTGTTGTTGCACCATTTGTTAAAAATATTATTATATTCTTTTTCATAGCGGCTTGAAGATCTAATTAGAAGTAGCTCCATACTATGGCATCAGCCTCTGTCAAAATATAGCCAGAAATTAAGTTATCCTCTTCTGAATTACTTTCTTTAGGTTCTGGTTAGTCCATCTTTTTGTGTTTTTTTTACTTTTTAAATTCGTGGCAAATACTTACCTGTTAAGCTAAGAGGAACACTGTGATTGTTGATTTGAAATTCCCGAAAAATTAATATGAACACAATAATGATTCTAATACAGGGTGGCGCAATGGGTATTGACGATTTTTGAGACGCCACTGTCCGATTATGAGTAAAGTGGAGGAGACATTCAACCGCTTAAAATATTCCACATGTAATGCAGTTTAGTAGCCATGGATACGTGGCCACTCAATCAACGAAGCTTTTTCTTTAGAAAATATCACTGATCGGATCACAATATTGCGGTGGGTTGCAAAGTTTCGTGATTGTGGAAGTGTAATAAATGAATTTGTCGGTACTGGGCTGCTAAACAACCTCAACAAATTCACGAACAACCTCTGCATTCCGAAATAGTTACCGTATGGTGCCGAGTGTCTGTTTCCTCAACGGTATTTGGAGATGCTCCAAATTTTTTACCTACTGAACTGCAACGACTGGGGGTAGAAAATTAAGTCTTATAGGTTCAGCAAGATGAAGTAACAAGCCATTCTGCGCGAATTTGCATGGCTGCTCTGAGAGACATGTTCCCTGGACGACTTATATCCCGTTATGGCGATTTTAATTGGCCGCCGAAGTTACCAGATTTGACCAGCCCTGATTTTTTCTTATGGGGATATTTGAAGGGTAGGGTTATTGAAAATAAACCTTAAATGCGACAAACTTTAAAAGACAAGCATTACTCAAGATATCAGAGCAATAAACCAGGATATGCTGATACGACTTACAGAGAATTTTCAATCACGACTTCAGGAATGTTAAGAAAAACGTGGTGGCCATTTAAAAGACATTATTTTCAAAAACTAATTTTTGTTGTAAAACTGCATTATATGTTTAATAAAAATATATGTTTTTGACCTTGGTTGTTTCATTATTATATCCATAATAGCACTCTAAAAACCGTCAATACCCACTGCGCCACCCTGTATTTCCATTGTATATAGCTTACAATTAGTAAACAAAAATTAAGTATTTTTGTAATAAATAAGAATTTATAAAGGTTAAAAATAAACGTTTAAACCCTCTTAAGGGGTTAAATTATTCCCTTAAATTAAAAAATTAAGTGACACATTTTAAAAAATTCTGAAAAATATATTTTGTATTATCATGTTATGAAAACTACGATTTCTTGTTAGTTTTGGTAAGAAAATAAAACGTTAAGCCACCCTCTATCAAGAAAAGGTAATAAAAAGTAGTAAAAAAAGACTAAGTATTTATTTGCATAAAAGACTTATGACATCTCATCCTAGTAATTTTAATAGAATTTGGTTATATTGCACCCCTCCAAAGGAATGAACCAAACCCAAAACCTTTAATAAAATGCTTATTTATTACAAAAATAGTTAATTTTGCTTTATTATAATGGAAAAAATACAATAAACATGGTGTTTATATTCATCATAAAAATAAAGTTTATTTCGTTTTTGCGTAATTTAAACCGCTAAATAAGGATAATTTTTAAAAATTTTGGAAAAAATAAAGATAATGATGACTTTGGTTTTTAGTGGCGAGTAATTTGATATTTGTAGGATATTTTAATCTTTTTCTGGTCAGTATTACATGCTTAAAAGGGGCGAATTTACGGGTGTTACTCTTTAAAAGTCGGAATTACGTTAAATAATTGAAAAATACCTTTAACCTTAACAGAAAATGTAACAGATCTTAACTGTAGATACTGAACTAAAAACGAGTTAGTTTCAATTATTTTTATGTATTTACTTAAAATATAGAGGATATAGGGTTGGTATAGAGAATTTTTTTTATTAAAAGAATTTATTGACGCAAAACAAAAAGAAAAATATTTTACTTTTGCTGTAATGTAAAACAATATATTTTAATTATATATGTGTTCTATATGTTGCAGTAAATTTATGTATTAAAAAGTCTTTGTTCCGTTCTCGCCAAGATAGCAGCGCCTCGATCCTATGCACACACAGACCAAAACCCTTGGACCAGGACCGAAGCTGTCCCATCTTGACGAGTACCTACCAAATACTTTTAATAGGGATATATGGATATATCTGATCCTTAATATTACTTAATTAAAAATTTATTATATTTATAACCAGCATATTTTATTTAGTTATTTTATTGTTACTGTTGTCCTTTTTTAGTAAAAATGTTGATATATTTGTTAAAATTATATCTAAGTATGTTGTGCGTGTTAGAAAATGGACGATTATATAATAAATCATGGGGTGTATCGTGTATCACACTTCCGCTCTACAATTGCTAGATTTATATTTTGAAGTTTTTTTGTCAACATATTTTTTTCTTTTTGGATTATTGGTTGTACAAAAATGTGTGCCCTTAATCATCACCGTATTAAATTACGTATTTACTGTACTGTATGCTGTATGGAGTGATGCTTAGATCATTTAAGACAACCAGTATATATTAAATTTAGATATACAAACACAGCGAAAACATGGATTTTCTGTAGAATTTCTCAAAAGGCAAAATGTTAAATTAGGAAATACGTTAAGTACTTTCGGACTACTTAACATTCAATTGTTTTATTGCCAATTGCCAGTTTTAATGAGACTAATTCTTCATTGCGTGGTTATCATTACTTACCCAGAGATGTCACGATAGTCTGTAGCTTATTACAATGAAAGGTTAATATAAATATGCGGATGCCTTGGGAAATTAACACTTTCTTAAATCAAAAGTAATTACCTTTTATATAACCTAATAAAATTTAAATTTGAAAAAAATAAAGAAATAGTAAAAACACCTTTTAAAAAACATGCTTTTTATTTCCATGCACTAAAAAAATATACATTATATTAAATTAAGCCCATTAACTTATTACATTACATAATTTATATGATACCAAAGCTTGTCGCAAGGTTTACCTGTGTAGATAAACAAGAGCAAGATATGTAATTTTATTTTTTTTTATAAAATAACTAAATATCAAGAAGAGC
>JAHBCN010024432.1:0-11944 GCA_019359885.1 Listronotus oregonensis | reverse complement strand
GCACTCATTTACCCATACCGCTGTTTACTCGCACTTATGTATAACGTTCTTGATCACCTGGTAGGTAGAATGTCTAAGAGAAATAATCTTTCTTTTTAACAATAGTTCCTTTTGTATATAAATATTGCTCTTTTAAAATCCAAAAGTGCCGGTAAAGACTATCCTTTAGCTAGCTCTACATTTTTGTGTTTAGATATTATAAAAGAACCATTCTCCAAGTTTTCATAGTGCCTCAAATACTTACTTTAAAATGTCTACCAGCTTTTAGTATCATTGCAAACAAAAAAGAACCCATTAGTTTTTTTTTGACCTGCAATCTTATCGAACGTAGCAGGATGACTGACAAATTATGACATTTCTGGTATTTCGACAAAGATCAAAAACATTTTTTTTAATTTTTTTTATGTCGCTAGGTAGTTTTTTTTATTTTAAAGAAAATTTGGTCGCTTTCTCCGGTTATTTCTGTAAGCGGCATAGTATTAGAATATTAAAAGTCGTATTACAAGACCAAGGGTCAAGGGTGGTGGACTTACAGGTGTGCTCAATTTTTACTGTTTGTTCGTAGATATAGGTGATGTTTGTGAAGTCATCGTTTTCCCCAGAATGTAGATTTCTTTTATTAATTTTTGTTAAATATTCAACTTTAAAAAACTAATTTGGATGTACACCTACTGTTGCAGAAACACATCTTGCAACCTGGAATCCATTTTTCTATAGCCACAAGCCACAAGTTCGCTAAAATTCCTTCTAAATCTTACTAAAATAATAATAAAATTCTATATTAAATCAGTGAATTTCCCTTATAATGATGACAACACTGCTTTACCAAAATCTAAAACATGCCGCGACAGGCATTCAATTCTTGGAACCTCTCTATCATTTTAAAACTATCTAAAACAAACAGACCAAGCGCCACAGCCGCGCTCCGTCATGACTGCATAACTCTGTGATTACGTAGCCAGGCGAAGCATCTAACGAGAGCTCGGGCCCTTCGAACGGCGCCAAAGGGTCAGACGGTCGCGGAAAGGGATAGGAGCGTCGAGAGAGCTCGAACCACGCGCGTAGAATTTTTAAAAGTAGAAAGACGAATTGCAACGAAACGTGCACATCGTCTGAAAGTCTCTCTAACATTTCGGGTGAGGCGCCGAAATGTTCTATTTAAATAATTAATGGAAATTTCAGTTTTCCCTAGTAGTGAAATACTACTTTTTCCGTGTTAGCACAGGAAAATTGGTTATCACATCTTTTCCTGTAACCAATTCTATTATAAAGTTTAGTACAAGGTGTACATTTCTCAGTTAGTAAGATTACTTAAAATAATCATCTGTGTCAAATTTAATTTGAAGTTTTCTGCATAAAGTTTAACGACAAAATGAGGTGGTTAATTAAAGTGATTGTAAAGAACTGAAGCAGGATCGGGTTTAGCTAGAGGCAGTGATTAAAAGAAAGGTGATTTAGTGAATGGAATTTTAGGAGATTAGTCGCACAAACAAGGTAATGGCTAAACTTGTAAATAGTTGGCCAATTATTCATACCTAGTGTCACAGAAATGACAAGTGATACCGGGTGTAAATAATTTTAATATTTGACTTTAAACTTTTTAACTTTTATAGTGATAAAAAACAATCTCGTAACGTCGATAGATTTACGCCTCATAGACTCCGGAAGGCGTTTTCGGTTTTTTAGTGAAATTTAAATACATTTCTTTGCTAACTTTAAGTGAATTTTTTTCCGATTTTTTTGAGTAAATTTTTTAACATTTTTCTCATATTTTTTATGCAATTAAATTTAATAAATTTGTGACCACCTGGTATTGTAATTAGGTAATAAGTTACGTTTTAATTTACCAACCCCTTGACAAATTAACTAAGGCTATCAGTGCTTAGTTAAAAAGTAATTTCGAACGTAAAGTAAACTAAATTCAAAAAAATTGTTAAGGGGAAATTTTTACTTTTTGGCAAACTGTGTAATCATTAAATTGAGTTGCTGCATTACTATACCACAAGAATTTTGTGGTACAGTAATGCATATATATTATTGTAAATAAAAACTTGTGTATAGTTATTCTCTTCTTAGTGTCTCATTTAGCAACAGTCATTCTACAGGGCGTCCAAAATTTATTTCCCCATTGGGTTTCAGTTTATATTTAGTCGATAGCAGAGTTTGTCGGCAACTACTTATGTTGCGGAGGCGTACCGATTAACTTTTTCCCACTACCTACTATTAGATCTATACTGTACCATTAGATAAAATTAAGACTTTATCCGGGTAAACATCACCACTTATAAAGGACATTAAAAATGCATTTTTCCCATTTAGCTATAAATTTTTTACTAAAAATAGGAAGCAAAATTTAAAATCAGCTAAAATAAAGTTAAATAAATAAAAGTTATTTAAATACATATTTTCTTATTTATAAATTTCGTTTAAACAAATAACGCACGGTGAATGTTACAGTAATAAAAACTTAATTCAACTATATGCAATAAAAAAACAAACTAACACCAAAACTCCAATATCTAAAGAACTAAAAATATAACCAAAAACACAAAAAAAGCTTCCAATGCGAAGTTAATCATAAATTGTAAACAAAACAATAGAAAAAACGATTACGTCACAAATATAGAATTGACATTTAAATTTGGCGTAGGTGGGCTTAAATGTAATCGAGCAATCCTGTGTAAGTTTACCACCCTTGACCAAGGGTGACTAATGTGTTTAAAATTTTATCAAACCGCGTAACTTACAAAAGTGTTTTAAGGTGCAATAAAACAAGGCAGTTGTTGCAATGAATAAAACTAACTGTATTTCTAAAGAAGAAATTATTAAAAAATAAACTTATTTATACGAGTATATAATTTGTAATCGGCAAACCATATCGGTTCTGCTATTTGTATAAAAACAACCATTGCACCGGTTCTGTAATATTCTAATAGATTTAATAAATATTTTAAAATTATTTTTTAAACTTACCGTTACTATAAAATAGGACAGTGGCGCAGCCATGGGAAGAGTTTTGGGGCTTAATCTCTCCCCAAGAGACCTACTTAAAATTATGCAACATTCTTTATCCGAAGTAGAAAAAATAAGTTTTACGTCTTAAAAAAACAATTATTTAAAAGTATTCTTGAATTCTCCAATTAAAGAAGAATTAATTCTTTGGATCAAAACATTTGAAAAATAAGAGGTACCACCCAAAAGTAGAATGGAAGCACTACAAGTTTGGGATAAAATCGCATTTCCCCTTATTAATACTTTGTTGCTAATCATGGTCACACTACCAGTTATCACCCACCTGTACTTGTGAGATGTCTTTTTCTACAGTAAAGATATTAATATATTATTTAAAAAATTCGACCAGTAAGAAACGCTTAAATGGATTAGTCTTTATGAATAAAAATCTAGAAATAAGATTGGTAAGCGTGCATGAAGTTTTAGCACAATTCACTAACAATAAATACTGGACGTATTATTTATTAGTTAAGTTATTATATGCAATGTTATTAAAAAAAAGTGTTACGTTTTGCTTTTTTATATACTATTCTTCCTCATTAAATCCTCCAGAACGCAATCGTCTCTGTGCCGATGATATAAGGAACACCTTCTTCTTCATTACTATTTTTTCTAACTTAACTAAAAAAAATTCTGACTGTGTTCTAGGGTCGTTAAATAAGGTATATTTACTTTTTAAAATTTCTTTAAATAATTTTACAGAACAAGAAACAATTAAAATAAAAAAGTACAGCCGGGTATTTTCTTATTAGTTGATTAGTCTAAAGAAACAGTTTTAAAACATCAGTGGGCTATTTATTCTCTAAAGGGAAAAATAATAATAAAAATAAAACTAACCAAATAAGACATTTAAATTTTTTTAACTTTATTTAGGAAGAATAAAGATAACTACCTAATTATGTTTAATAGCAACTTACAAAGTTTATCGCCTTGGAACAAAAAGTTGTAACAAAAACCTATTGTGATTTAAAATGTAAAAGAAATAATGAATTTAATACTTAAAAATTAGATACTTATTAACTAATTGTAAGTAATATTTACTGCAACATAATTATTTAAACTATATGTTTTTAGCTTATTTAGCTAAACACTTAATTATTAAATGTAATATTTTAATATTTTCCCTTTTTTCGAAATTGTATATGTAAGTTGATGTTTGTTTAATTTTTTTTTTGTTTAATAGAATGTAATAAGTATTATCATAACTTTAAATTTTATTTCTTATGTTAGTGTGCTTAATAATAGTATATCTAAAATGTTTTGAACAATAACAGATTAAGAGTTTATGACCCCTACCTCTTATTTTTAAAATCATTTATTTTTACTTATGTTTTTTTATATGACTGTAGCAAACTAGGAGGAAATAAGTAATAAAATTAAAACTATACATTTTTACTATTTTTATATAAATCATTTGTAACCGATATTAATTAAATAATAAATTTATTTTAACTGATTTTAATTTTCCATTTTACGTAAAATCCTTATGGTAAGTGGCTAACTTCCTCAATTTTTTTTTGTATGTATCGACGAACTAAACGTAAGTTACTATCGGAAAAAAAAATCTTATTACGTCTAAGAGATACAGGGCACTATACATTTTATGTATTTCGGATTTTCTACCTTGTTTCAAGTTTTATGTATTTTTTTACTTTATAGGAAGTCGCAAAGACTGGTAAGAATGAGTTTTTTCAGTTCTTGGTTTAAATAGTATTCTGGTATTAAAAAGCAATAAAAATGCGATAATTAATTCAAAAAAAGAAGAATGACATTAAAATAATTATTTTATAACTGATTCATCTATTATTGCAATACCTTTTAGTAGATAATTAAAAAAGTTACATTATCAGTCAAAAATACAATTATTTTAAATATGGAACATAATACTTATCACAATAAACTATTCTAAAAATATTTTAAATTTTTTATTGTTACGATTAGTTATGGGTTAAGCTTGACATTAAGAAGTCCTAAGATACTTTTTTATATCCCCGTCTTAAAATAGATTGATGGAAGCAACAATTCGTAACTGAGTAAATCCATAGGTTATTAAACACTCTTTTGTAAGAAGGCTTATAGTTTGTGTTTAATATTTAATTTAATTTCTTTTAATAATTTTTTGGGTTAGATTTTCTTTAACAAAAAGGACTATATAACGGCACATTATGTTTATAGACATAAAATATGTAATATAATATACTATCCATTTAAAAAACCATTTAATTATAAATTAACCCAATTGTTTTGGGGCGAAAAGAAAATTAGTTTACGTTTTTTGACGTTTTTATTCCGAGGAAATAGACACTTGATGTAAATAGGTTTTATGACATAAGTAAAGTAGTAATTCTGAAAACTGCAAATTTTTACTCGGAACGCTCTGAAACAGTGCTGTAATACCGTATATTTAGAGGGTATTTTATATTTTTGTAATCTGATTGAACCTGACTTCTTCAGGTGATAATTTTTTTAGAATTTAAAATAAAGGCCGGATTTTATTTACTAAACAAAGAATATTGTCACATTTACTTATCAGACACCAAACCAGGCGCGATGTAAGAGGCATTAAAATGAGAATTTTTTGCAATTTATGAAACCCCCTCCCCAATTTTTTCATATAAATTAAACTCAGAAAAAAGAGGAGAGATTTCACCAAAAACAATTATGTAAAATAAGGGTCAAGTTCCTACCCAAAAATCTCGATCTCTTAAAGTAATGAGATCTAAAATTAGACCAAGTGCTGTCGACAATTTTGTTTCACACTTTTTTGACTTGGCGAGTTTTTACTGATCCGTCTGTATTAATAAAAACAAATTGTCTGTTTTAATGAAAAAAGAGTATTTATTAAAACAGACAGATCAGTCAAAAAACTTACCAAGTCAAAAAAATGGAACAAAATTGTGGGCAGAACTTGGTTTAACTTTAGATCTCAATACTTTAAGGGCCGGAATTTTTGAAGAGAAACTTGGACTTTATTCTATATAGGTGTTTTTGGTGAGGTTATATCATATTCAGAAATTATAGGATAACTATAGAAACAATCCGATTTAGACAATTTTCTTAGGCAGGTCGATTAAACGGCCAAACCCAACATTTAAAGGCTTATTTCCTGTAACGTGGATTATAATAAGTAGACGACATGTAAAACCTAATTATAGATCTGTAGGCTATTTTTTCAAAAAAAGTTACATTGTCAATCAAAAATAAAATTATTTTATATATGGAACATAAAACTTATCACAAAAAAATATAATACTTTTAATCAGTTACAATATGTTATGATTAGGCTTGACATCATGCAATTCCTATTTTAAAATACAGGGTGGCCGTCTATAGTTTGACCCATTTTGATCGCGAAAACTTTAGAACAAATAAAGATATCAAGATGCGGTTTTCGTAGATATACTTTTATTTCTTTAAAGTTTATTCCTCTCTCTTTAACATTTTTTTGTAACATTCCATTAGCTTAAAAACAAAATGGCCGATTTTCCGATATAGAACAACTTTGTTATTTTAAATGAAACACCCTGTATATGTTTGAATATTTAAAAAATTTAATCTTTTCCCTTTAAAAAATGTAACATAAGCTATGGTTATCTTAAAAAATAACGCATTTATTGATCTCCGAAGAATTGACTGTATGTCAAATAAGAATATTATTTTAAAAGGTCTTTTTTAAAAAGTCGCCTGTGGAAACCAAGTTATCTCGTTTCCATAACAACAACAAGCCTCTTTGTCAGCCATTGTTGGATATTTTTGACAAGTTATTTTAATCAGGCAGCGCAAAATGTTTTCGTTAAATAAAAAAGGAAAATGTGTTACTATGTTTGCCGAAACCAAATCAATAAAAGAAACCCGCGAAGATTTAGAAACATGTTTAATAAAGCTCCACCCACAAAAAAATCAATTAAAATCTGGGACAGAAAATTCTAGAGTACAGGATCTTTAACCCGTAAAAGGAAATTATTAAACAATCAAAATTTGCTAAATAAAACGTTACAAAATCTTAAGCTCAGTCTATATTCCTAGGAAAAGTACAAGAAATTATGAAAAAAGAAATTTAATTAAAGCCATACAAAATTCAAATGTTACAAGAAATAAAAGAAACTGATTTTCCAAAAAGGGTGGAATTTTGCCAGAGGATTTAAAATTTAGTAAGGAACAATATACATTTTTTGGATATACTAATAATGTCAGACGAAGCAACTTTTTATCCCAATTAAAAAGTAAATAAGCATAATTGCAGGTTTTGGGCAACAGAAAATCCTCAACAATATAAAGAACACGTTAGAGATTCGCGAAAAGTCACAGTCTGGTGTGGTATCTGAAAGCAAACAATTTATGGGCCATTTTTTTTTCATGAACCAACTGCAACCTCTTAGACTTACGTTGATATGCTGGAAATATTTTTTTTATGTATATATAAGGAGTCACTGAGCAACGTTTTTGGAAACCGGTGGATTGGAAGAGGGGATCTATTTTCAGGCCACCTTGTTCACCAGATTTGACTCTTCCAAATTTTTTTCTGTGGGAATATGTGAAAGAGAGGTGTTATTGTCCACTACCTCAAAATTTAAATCAATTAAAAATTAATATCCGAAACATAATAGAAAATATTCCTAAATCATTTTTAGTTAATAGTTTTAATAAGGTTTTTTTTTAATTAAAGTAAGTGCGTCGAAGTCGGCGGAAGGCATTTTCAACATTTTCATTGTTTAATAATATTCTTGATCGACATGCAGTCAATTTTTCGAAGGTTAATAAATGCGTTGTTTTTTTAGATAACCATAGCTTGTGTTACATTTTTTTAAGGGGAATGATTAAATTTTAAAAATATTGAAACATATACAGGGTGTTCCATTTAAAATAACAAAGTTGTTTTATATCAGAAAATCGGCCATTTTGTTTTTGAGCTAATTGAATGTTACAACAAAATGGTGAAGATACGAGAATAAACTTTAAAGAATTCTCTCTTTATTTGTTCTGAAGTTATTCGTGATTAATATGGGCAAAAATATGGACACCCTATATCTTAATGGGAGCATTATTCGTAACTAAGTAAAACCTTTGAAGATAATTAAAACTTTTTCGGCCGAGTGATGATCGCGTTGTTAAATTTAGCAATGGACTTAGCAGTTTAGAATGTTTAACAAAACGTCATTGTCATTGTTATTCAATGATTTTAGTAGGCAACCTGTTAAAATCTGACATTTTGTTAAACATTCTAAACCGTTGTTAACTTTTTAACAATTTGCTAAGTTGACAACGGTTTAGAATGTTTAACAAAATGTCAGATTTTGACAGGTTGCCTACTAAAATCATTGAATAACAATGACAATGACGTTTTGTTAAACATTCTAAACTGCTAAATCCATTGCTAAATTTAACAACGCTATCATCACTCGGCCGTTTGTGTGTATATCATGGGATATCTCTTGCAAAATCATAGTAAAAAACCTTAAGGTATATAGCTTAACCTTTAACCCACAATGACTTTTTAGATCAGTCTTTATTGAATATAAGAAATAAGTTTTTAATTTGTAGTTATCTTAAAATTTTGCATTTAACTTACTATTTTGTTTCTGGCAATAAACAAGGAAAAGTCAAGCACATTCTAATAAATTCATATATTCGTATAACTTCGTTTCACGAGGGTTTGTACTTTCGTCATCAATTGCCTTACCTTTTTTAACAATTAAAAAGGTCAAAAAAGACTGAAACAAATTAATGACGTCAAAAAGGTTGGTCGTTTCTTAAAATCAAAATGGCTGCCGTTCAGCAGCTGATTTTTTTAAAGCTACAATAATAATATCCTAAAATATGGGTTATGAAATTATGTCATTTTTCAAACTTGTCAAAAAAATTGTTTGGTCAAAAGTAACGTCAGATTTTATTTTCATTTTCGTATTTTTATTGTGTAAAATGCCTCGACGGTATTCAGAAGGTGAACAAAATATGATTTTAAACCTTATTGACTATTTCACACAGGAGAGAGATGCAGGAATTAACCTGTTACCACTTACTTAAAATAACTGCAAATCGTTATATACGTGCTATAATCCAGGTATTAACTGCAAATTGTTATATATGTATTATATTCCAGGTATTTCTTTCTGGTTTCTATAAGGCTTAACACTGTTGGCTTTAAAAAATGAAATTTTTCTAAAAATGTTGTATTCTGATTATTACTTGTTCCATTATGCCGACTAAAACACCCATTTTCTAAAAAAATCGGGGATTTCGATGGTCTTTCATCATGAGAAACACAAAAAAAATCAACAAAATTGAGACAAGAATAACGTTAAGTCTAGATATTTTTAGGCTGAGATAAAGCGAATCTTGAATCATTAAAAATTTTATTGGTGCAATCGGATAATGATGAATTAAAAATTTTATTACAAAAAAATTCTGAACGTGCTCTAAAGAGCGCTTTGAAACGTACTTGCATCAATATTGCCTAACTTTAATTAAAAATGTGAACAGCATTGAATTTATATGAATTAGCTACGACAACCCTTTTTTCCAAGTCATGACGTCAGTGATGACGTAAGTACAAACCCTCGTGAAACGTTCTATACTTGATTTGCATTATACCTATTTTAATTGCTACTAGTGATATTAATGCTTATTCGTTTGTAGTTTATTGTAGTTACAATTTTTTTTTTTTACTTGATGCGGGTCTTTGATTATATTTACTTGGCTTCTGAGGCCTTTATTCTTAAAGACAGAAAAAAATGTTTTATATAAAAATAGTAGGATTTTTTTCATATTATCTTTGGAAAATATAAGTAAAAAAATATTGCAATAAAAAAATGGGAAAATATGGGCAACTTCAACTTTTTTAAAGGAAACACCCTGTATATTACACGCTCCAACGAAAGATCTTTATTTTCTGATTTCAAATATATATACATTGATGATATTTGGATAAACCATTTTTAAGATATTTTAGGTTAAACTATTAATAAATTACAAAAAAGTTTCATATTAGTATCAAGAAAGCCATGAAAACAATAAAATTGTTATATTGTTGAATTTGGTCAGGGTTTTCTCTGGACCAATAATGTTTATTTTTGTGATTAAACATTCCTGCCAAAGTGAAGAAAGACTTGTCGGTGAATAGAATTTTATTTAAAAACTTTTGATCCTGCGCATAAACCTAGCTATTTCCAATATACTTAGGTCGGTCCTGCATGTTTTGTTCAGGAAGGTTCTGAACGGACATAAATTTATAAGGACAAAACTTTAGATGCCGCATCCGAGATTGATATTTCAGGATTTTCTAAAATTATTAAAAGTAGTAAGTGCAAGTCAAATAGAAAAAGTATAATAATTATCCTGAAAAAACTAGGATATTTAAAACTTTGTTTTTATTTCTTTCAATAAACTTTCTTACTATGTATTTAATAGTATCTTTAGATGGTACCCGTTGTTAAAGATATAATAAGTAATATTCCCTTTGCACTATCGTCACATTATTATTATTACCATAAAAAAGACACATACTATCGATTTTTTTGTTCTTCTAAATAGCCCATCGACAAAAAGCAATACAAACTACTTTTTTAAAAGTTAAAATAATATATTTCAACTTTTTCAATATCAATACGTCAAATTTATTAAAAAATTTTTTTTGTTTTCATGGCTCTCTTGATATTAATATGATTTTTTTTCAATTATTAATATTTTAATTAAATATCTCAAAATGGTTATCCCAAAAATCATCAATTATATATATATTTAAATCAGAAAAGATCTTTTTTTGTACAATAAAGTCTAATAATAAAAAATAATAATATAAGGGTGTTCCATTTAAAAAAGAAAGTTCCTATATTTTTTCCCTTTTTTATTTCGATATTTTAATAATTTCAAAAGATAATATGGTTTTCCAATTTTTATATATCTATATATATATATATATATATATATATATATATATATATATATATATATATATATATATATATATATATATATATATATATATATATATATATATATATATATATATATATATATATATATATATATATATATATATTTTACAACTTTGTTAGTGTTTAGTTATTAGAAATATAAAAGGTTGGATTATTTTATTTAGGTTAATAATTTATTTAAAAAAAGGGTTTCCTTAGTTTTTCCCTTTTTTACGGTCATTGCGGATTATCCTGAGGGCGCTGGAGACATCCTTTTCACTTTTTTACATCCTGTAAAAAACTTCCATAATTTAGACTTTCCAGACTTTCCATTCTTTTCCATTTCCCCTGCGGGGAAAACCGCACGGGCCAGTTTTAGTTTGATTCCGACGAGAAAGAAGTTGACAGACAGTTAAAGGTTAAACAGTTGTCATTATTACGTTACGTTAAAGTGTTATCATAAAACGTTTGTAAAAACCGTATCAAAAAGGTGTAAAACCGGATCTTGTTTTTTTTCGGGGGTTAGGAACATTTGGTGTCAGAAGCGGAACGGACCACAAGAAAAAAGAAAGTGATTAAAAAAATTTGAATCCCCTTGAGACCAGACAGCAAACAAACTAAAAATTAACTGCACTGATAAAGAAATGATGGTCAACCAAGAATCCTGAAAAAGTTTTTAAAAAAAAATGAAGAACCAAGAAGATTTGAAAAAAGAAATGAAAAAAAGAAGATTTGAAGAAAAAAAAGAAGACCAGCCAAGAAAATCTGAAGAAGAAATGAAGACCAGCCAAGATTCCATTAGAAGATCTAAAAAAGAAATGAAGACCAACAAAAAAAATGAAGAAAGCCAAAATCCGGAGAAGATCTAAAAAAAAATAAAGCCAGTCAAAAGAAATGAAAGGAGTCAAGCGAAACAAGACAACGGATCAGAAAATTCAAAAGACATTAAAAAAAACCCGGAAGAAATGAAACAAGAAAACAAAGAAAAAAAGGTGAAAAAAAATTGAGAACACCCAAAA
>JAHBCN010024431.1:0-11864 GCA_019359885.1 Listronotus oregonensis | reverse complement strand
AAATTTTTAAATTTTTTTAAAATGTTTATTGTTGTCCTTTTGAAAAATAAAAGTGCGTAACGTATTGCCACTTCTGCAGCCTTGATAAGACCTTTTCGGTATTTCTTTTAAAAAAAAAAAATATAAAAATTGGGGGAAAAAAATTACCCGCTCTATGTTCAAATTTAAATTTCGAACCGTCATAAATCTTTTCGGTCTCTTAAATATTTTTAAAGAATCTTCAGACGACAGGTTTTTAGTTTAAAAAAAAAATTTCGTGCCTCTTCTGAGAACCCTAAATATGATGATGGCGTGAACGAAGCTTTTAAGAAAAAAAATACAACACAAGAGAAAAAAAAATAATCGTGTTACTGGGGGGAAATTTTAATTTATTCTCAAGTTGGGGCTGAGATGTATTATTATTAGAAAAATTATAATTTGCACGGTGTCCCATGTTCGATAATTTTTTTGGGGATCTCCGTAATTGTTACTGCTACCCAGAAAGGAATATAGGCATCATGTGCTCTTTGGGTATAACTTAAAATGGTTAAATCAAAATTTAAATGTGTTTGCTCGCTTACGGGGGGGGAAAAATAAAAAAGTTTTAAATTTTTTAGAATGGACCTATATTTTTTTTTTTAAAAAAAAGATACGGAAAAAAGTTTCCCCCCCAAAGTTTCTCTATAATGATTAAAAATACTATGTTGTTTTCGGAATAAGAATAGGGGTCAAATAAAAAAGTAATCCCCCCTTTTTTTTTTTTTTTATCTTGGGAAAACCGGGGCCCGATGCCTAAGACAACGCCCTGGGGTTTTTTCAGTGTGGTGAGGGGAGTTTGTTCACGGGGACTTAAATTTTTGGAGATTGGGGGGAAAAAGGGGAAAATTTCTCCCAGCAGGTTCCATAGTCTTGGCCCCCTGGAATAAAGGGAAAAAGCGGGAAGTTCGGGGCCTCTTTAACTGAACTGTAAAAGGATGCATTAAAGTTGCGCTACTTTTGGCTCTGTTGGAAGCTGCCAGAGAAAAAATAATACTGGCCAATTCCTCTGAACAGAAGCCGTGAAAATACCTATGGGAAGAGCGACAGATCCCCTACACCCTGACATGGGAAAAAAAGGGAAAACCCTTTTTGTGAGCGTTGGATCATTAATAAGACGAATAGCTTTTTTTTTAAAGGAGTCCAAAAGGGTTTAAATGTTGTGGGGGCCCCTTTCCCCGACATGAGAACAATTTTCCCAAAAAAAGGGTCTGATTTGGGATACATACAGAGTGTACAGATTGGAAGAAAAGAAATATTTTTTCTCAAAAGAGGAACCCCAAATTTTTTTTTAAACCCCCGAAGCTATATGAAATGTGTTTGTGCCATTTGGGAGGTTATTCTCAAAAGTAACGCCGACAAGTTTTAAAAGACCCCTTTTTTTTTGGCAGAACTTGGCCGCTCATATGTAAGGGATGAGCTTTTGCAGATTTTTTTTGCGACAGCGAAAATATGTTTTTTTTAGGTTTAAACTGAACACGATTTTGGGCGCCCCAATCCAAGATAAGGAGGTCTTGTGAAAGAGATATCTGCATTGCCCCTGCGCTTGTTTTCAAAATCAGAATTACACGGTGGATTAAGAAATTGAATACTAGGGGGGAGGGAAATTATCGTCAGCAAAACTATGGGTGGGATTGATTGTGGAAGAGAAAAGATCGTTAATGTGTAGAAGACACAGCGTGGGTGCCACACTGAGCCCGGGGCCCCCCAACATTAATTTGGTAGAAGCGGGGAGGAATGACCATCTACACAAAATGATAAAACGTCGTTTAAAAAAGGGGAAACGGGGAGGCCAAGAGCAAAGCTTAGGTGGAAGACCGAAAGAAGGAAGTTTGTTGGAACCCCCTCATGCCAGACCTGATCGAAAGCTTTGGATATGTCAAGAGCAACGATCTGGGATTCACCAAGAAACTCAAGGGACTTGTTCAAGGGGGAGACAAAGGAAAGAAGATCAGTTTTGGATCTATTGTGACGGAATCCATATTGCTATCATGTAAGTCTTATTTTTTTTCCCGATACTTTAAGATTTGGGAATTAATAAATTTTTCCAATTCCCTTTTCAAACAATGAAAGAAGAGATATAGGTCTATAGTTAGAAGGGAGATTTTTGGGGCCCTTTTTTGGGGGGTAGGTTGACACGTGCAGCCCAACTCTCCGGGAAAATGCCCGTGTCGTAAGAGATTCGAAAGAGGCGAGTTAAGATAGGTGCAAGCTCGGGAGCACATTTTTTTTAAAACGATTGCTGGTATGCCATCCCGCCCAGACATTTTAGTATTAAGAGAAGAAAGAATACCTTGATCTGTTTGACTTTAAAAATGATATCGGACATTTTTGAGAAACAGGGGGAAATGTTGGAAGAGGAAGAAATAGGAGGATTAAGCGTAGAATTTTGGGGGGGAAATTGTTTGGCAAATAGTTCGGCTTTTCCTTTGGAGGTAGAGACCATTCCATCTTCAAAGATTAGGGGGGAAAAAAATTTGTGCAAAAGTTCTGACTAAGATTTTTGGCAAAAAGGGGGAAAAAAAACTTTACTGCCATTTGAGCAAAAAAGAACTTTATCTTTATTCGATTTTAAAAAAGGTTTTTGCATTAGATGGCTGATTATACTGATTTCTTCTTTGTCTATTCGTTTTGGGACTGGGTTTTGAAGAAACTTTTTTTGGGGGGGACGTTTTAAAAAAATTTTTGTCAAGGATTTAGAAAACCACGGTTTTTGATTTGAAGTTATGGGGGGTTTTTTGGGGGGAAAGGTCTCAATGCCTAGTTGAATTGTTTTTTTTTTAACATATGTCTGAAGGATCGTGAGTAGAAAAGCAGGTAGGATTCCAAGGGTAGCTGGCAAAGAAATCTCTTAGACCATCCCGGGGGGGCCGGGAATTGTAGTGCCGATGGTTCGTGGCGGCATGCTTTCAGTTGCCTCAAAATGAGTGGAGTATGATACGGTGACCAAACCATGGTCAGAGGTCACCTTACCTCATTTTTTTAAATAGAACACTTTGAATATTATAACCTAGAAAGGTGGTATTTTAAATTATTTTTTTTTTTTTTTAATATAGTACATTATGAATGATATTGGTTTTCTATGCGATTTATTTAAACTTTATAATTTTAATCCACAGTAGGCTATAAAACTAGTTGATATTCACACATTTAACGTTATTTTATCTTTACATATTAGTTTGTAAAAATGAGTTATCAACATTGTAAAAAGTTTATATAAAAAGTGGAAAAAACGAAGCAATGCCGCAAAATTTATATTTTGTTTGCTATCCGGAACCATTTAGGACATATCCAGACGATTGAAACATAATTAAAAAACATAATTTACGAATCCTAGATCAAAAACTTAAGAGTGCATTTACGCTACACCTTGGGGGTCGGGAAAAGGGGACGGGAGACGGGGGCGGAGACAACAAACCCCGCACCACAATTTTCGTATAGCCCATTAAAAATATTATATTTTATTTGGGGTTTTTCCCAAAAATTCGGTGTATCGATGCATGTTTATCGTTTGGGCCCCACGGGAGATAAGTTTTTCGGTAACTATTTTTTTTTTAAATGAGATAAATTATACACTATTTTAAAAGTAATGAAATAATTTATGCCTCTGCTGTAGCTTTTTTTGAAATATGAGTCAAGTTAAGAAAAATAGTATCTAAACATAACCGTTTTGGGGGGTGACTTTCACTCAAGGAAATTTTTTCAAAACTAAATCCAAATTTAAAAACTATTACAGCAGAAGCCTAGATTTAAGTGTTGGCTTTGATATATTTTTTAAAAAAATTGTCGATAACTCATACCTTTTTTGGGAAAAAAAACGTTATCCCCCAAAACCCCCAAAATTTGGGCCCCCAAATTTTTTCGGACGCGAATGGACTATTAAAATAAAGAAAACAAAATAATAAAAAATGAGATATTAGGGTTTGTGGAGACCCATAATCAAGTAAGAATGATATACATATTCTGAAATAACCGTCAGACTCGGCTATGCTACGCTTATGTTGCAGCAAAAATCCAGATACAAAAAAATTGAATTTAAAATTTGCGAATGTTAGATTAAAAAAAGTTAATAAAGAATCTCTTCTTGGCAAAGTTTTCCTTCTGTCTTTTCCTTTTAAGCACATACGCAAATTTAATTCTCTAAAAGCAGTTTAAATTTATAGGAACAAAAATCTACCTGTGAAAAAAAAAAAAGAAACTAAAACTGAAATTTTAAAACCTAAGGCGAAAAGAACTTTGACGTCCAATAAGTATGTTTCCTATGTTGCTAATATAAAATAATAATATAAATAATAATAAAAAAACCCTTACATATCAGGAATATTTTAAAAATTTAGTTTTCAAAAAAAAAACAACGAAGGAGCTTTCGAACTTTTTGGGATGTTTTTATTTTTCTGTATTAACATTTTTTTTTGTTTTGGGTTTTTGGGGCCCTTAGGGTTAAGTATTTTTTAAGCCACGAAAATAATAAGTAAAATAAAAATTCAAAGTTTTTTTTTTTTAACCAACTATTAACTGCTGTGTAAAAAATAATAATTTATTTAAAATAATAGAATAATAGGAAAAAAGTAATGTGTATGCTGCGAATAGGGTTTTTTTTTTAAAGTTTTATCTTATAAAACGATTTAAAAAAAATTTAAATGTTTTTACCACATTTGTATTCTAAATTAGTTTTATTCTGTATACAATACTACAATGCCAAAAATTGTAAATTTGTGGGTACTCACATACCTTTGTATTTTGTTGTCCAGAAATAAAAAATAAATGAATAAAACATTTTTATTCGGAAAAAAAAAAATTTTAAAAAACAATATTTTTTTGGGAAACCCTTTGGCTCGATTATTCAAATTATTTTTTTGACTCCATAAAAAAATACAATTTTCAAACTTTTGGCAATTTCCTTCGAAGTAAGATTACTTATAAAAAAGGAAAAAACCCAAAAAAAAAACAATTACCCAAATAATGTTAGAACATAATAATAATATTTTTTATTGCGTTTAAAAAAAATACATCGTTTCGACAAAGCAGAAAAAATAAAAATATGATTATAACATAAATATGAATACATTTTAAGATATTTTTGAAAAAAAAATAATATATTTATTCTAAATAAAAAAGTATTTAGAAATAAATAAAATTGCCATTTTTAACAGAAAATTTTTTTAAAAGGGCAGTTTAAATTTTTTTTTAAGACATAAATTGAAGATTTTTTTAATAAAGTAGAGAAAAGGGTTTGGAAGATAAAGGTAGGAATTTTGAAAAAATGAATTCAGACGATTTTATTTTAAAATATCCCTTGTCTTTATGGGGGGACCAAAAAAAAATTTAAAGATTCAATCACAAGATTAATTTTTTTTTTAGTTTTTTTAAAAAAAAAAAAAATGAATTTCTTAAAAATTCAGACAGCTTTTTTGTTATCGTTTCAAAAGTTTTTTTTTTAAAATTTTTTTTAATTTTTTTTTAAAACTTGTCGGAATTTTAAAAAAAAAAGAAATTTTCTATTATATGCTAATATTTTTCCCGGGGTTTTTTGGGTTTTAAAAAAAAATTTTAAAAAAAAAAAATTTTACGACATACTTTTTTTTTTTTAAATTTAAAGCCCCAATTCACTTTATGAGTTTTTATTAAATACCTGGCTAATAATTATTTTTTTTAAAATTATTTGAAAAAAAAAAAAATGCGTTTGTGTTAACAGCAATTAAAAAAAAAAAAAAGTGTATCATACCTTATTAAGGTAGGTTTTTTTTTTAAAAAAAAAAATCAGTAAAAAAAAAACCCTTTAAAAAGAGTTGATAATTATTAATATTAAAGTATTATGCTAGGGTAAGATAATCAAAAAACAAATTTTTTAAATTTTTTTTTTAAAAAGGGCCCCCTTTTCGAAGGCCTATATGAAGTCTAAGTACCGGATACCGTGAGGGTTAAAATATTAAACAATTTTTTTTTTTTGGGAAATTTTTCTGCCCAAAAAATTTTTTTTTTTTTAAAAAAAACGATTTTTGTTAGATTTTTTTAAAAAAACAGTGACAAAATTTCCTTTATCACCAGGGTGCACAGTAGGGTGGAGGGGGAAAAAAAAAATTTAAAAAATTTCTTAACTTAATGTAATCCCCCAAAAAAAATTGTCTAACACTCTAGTTAAGTTGCTGGTTAATTTTTTTGGGGAAAATGTGGCAGTATCTTCGCCCCCCCAAGGAATTTCAATTTTTAGAATTTTTATTTTTTTTTTTTTTGGTTTTTCAACAGTACATTAAAATATATTTATTTGGAGGGTTTTTAAACCACTATCTAATAAAAAAAAAAGTTGGATAACATATTTTTGGTTTTTTTCCAAAAATTTTGCACACGCAATACCCGACATGTCCCCTCCGCAAAAAAAAGTCAAATAGCTGTACGTAATTAATAGTAAATTTTTTTGGGGAATTTTTTTAGTAGTTTTTAAAGGGGAAAAGGCAAACTAAACAAAATCATAGAAAAAATCTCATATATTGAGGAAATAAAAAAAATAAATTTTGTTTTTAATATTTTTATAAGAAAGCTACTTTTTGAAGACAAACTCTGATTTCGATTAAAAGGGGGCATATTTTTTCTACAATCAACTCGCGCTCTTATAAATAACCCTTTTGAGCTGCCCCAAAACGCTGCAGAAGCTTCTGTGACGAGCTTGAAAATGTCTCAACACATTGTGTGTGACATGGGTACTTTCCAAAATTAATTTTGGTGAGTCAGGGTTGCTAAAAATTCCTTGTTTTTGTGGAAATTGGGGAAAAATTTGGAGGTTCTGTTAGCTCACATTTTTGCCAGTCAATTAGTCAAAGTATTCATTTGTTTTAAAAAACAAAGGGGAAAAAAACTTAAAGCCTCTAAGATTTTTGGAGCCATTTTTTTGTATAACAGAATCAACTATATCTCTTAAGTCTTTATGTAAGTCCGCGATAACTTTATGGATTGCAAAAGGTTTTTGGGGCCCCATCTATGCATTTTGGGCCCAAATTTTATTGTGAGCCACATCGGAGCGTAAACGTTCATAATAAATTTTGTTAGTTCCATTAAACTTGGCAATGGATTTTCGCTTAAATATAAAGTCGAAAAAAGGTTTGCAGTTGTCACCCAACGCGAATGAGAAATTTTTCCCGGGGATTTCGATTTGATACAGATGTTTACAACACCCAATAAAATTTGGGGCAAATTTGAACAAATATTTTTGGTCCGAACAAATTCGTCAAAATATTTTTGGTTTTTTGGGTAAATTACCTTTAATGGGGTTGAACTGGACCCCCGGGGGGTTTTATCGCACTTCTCCAACTGTTTTCCAATGGGACGCGAAAAAACCACGGGCCCGGTATCTCCATCTAGATGAGGGAAAAAAGTGCAATGGAAGTTCATTTGATGAAAAAACACACAAACCACTGAAGTGGTTTTTTTTTAAGTGTTCTTGCAAGAGTCTTATTACACCGCCTTTTTCAACCCGTATTTACGACAGTCCCATCCAACCAAAGCTTTAAATCTCTTACATCAATTGAATTTTCTTCAACATATTAACTATACTGTCTTTAATATTTTTTGAAGTACCAGAAGTCGGAGAAAAAAGACCGATATATTTACATTCTGGTTCTTTCACCAAAGTTATATGTTCTTCACAATGGTTTGGGGAGAACTTGTCTCCTTTTTTAACTTGGGTTAAGGTTTTATCTTTGCGCCCGTCAAAGTAAATACCATGTTTTTTTTCACACTCATTTCTTCCACAAATTAGAACGAGTTTTTTTGCCCCCCTTCAATTTTACTTCGATCTACAATTTTAGAAGGATCCTCTGGTGTTACTACCCAATATCATTTTTTAAAAGGCCGATGCAAAAACAGCTGCAGATCTATCAGATATTCCATGTTTCCCCCAAATTTTTGCAAAAAAAGGTAAGCTGAATTCGCCTTTGCTGTTTTTTTTTTTTAAAATCTCTGAAGGGGGAAGGTGCGGAAAGGTTTTTGGGGGAGTCAAACCGATCAGAAGATTTGTTTAACTCTGAATCGGGGAAAGGAAGTCACAGGTAGGTAAACATTTTGAAGTGACTGTGTTAGGTATGTTTTTAAGGTTTTAAAAAAAATTTGAGATTTCCGAACACCCCCCCTTTTTTCCTTTCTTTTTTTTTGCCAAAATTTTTTTTTTTTTTTTTTATCCACTCTGCTAATTACCATTTTTCTGGTCCCCTTTTTTTTTTTTTCAAAAGTTTTGCTCATCAACAGGCACTTTCTTAGATTTTTTCAAGTGCAGGGGTTCAAAAATTTTTATTTCACCGCCATATCCAAAATTTCACTTTACTTTCCTTTAAAATTTCTATTTTGGAATTTTTTAAATTTCACTGGGGTGGCTATTTTTAAAAGGTTTTTTAATTTCATAAACTTGTCATGATAATATTTTAAAGCTGTTTTTTTTGGTACGCGAAACTATGGGGATAGGCGCTTTGTGGATTTTTATTTTTGCTGCTACTTCTTCGGCAATATCGGAAAATACGGGTTCTTTTTTTTCTTGTCTTTTTTTTTAAAACCCAATCCACGCACAATACTTCATAATTTGTTCATATGTTGGCAAAAAAATTTTTGGAATTGCGACGGATGTCCAAACACAGGACGGGGCCCCCAAGGGGGAAACCTTGTTTTTTAAAACCGACGGACCTGCTTTTGCCATTTTAAAAAACGCACTTCACAAAAAAAACCGCGCCTATGTAAGTCACAAACCAAACCTACTAAGTTTCCCCCATAGACTAATACTGAAACACAGTATTAAGACATTAACAGAAAACACTTTTCGACAAGTTAGCTTGTTGACGCGTTCGAAAAAATCTGTTTACACCATCGTATAACCAGAGCCAAATTATTGATGTCTCGAATAGCGTTGTCGTAGGTAAAATATTAGTGTTTTCGTTATATTTTAATGCCCTGGGGAGGCAAAAAGCGAAAATTTTTTGTGGGAAAATTTTATTTAGGGTTAAATTCAATGATTGTCATCAATTTGTTTCGTATTAGAACTGCTATTGTACGGTTTAAATTTTAAAAAAAAACTCAATATTTACCAAAAAACGATTTTTTAAAAATTAGGGCCCTTGGGGAGGCAAAAAAATTTCACAAAAATTAAATTAAAATTTTGCAATGCTTAAAACTAATATACCTACGCTTTTTTTGCGCGCTATTACAACTAAAATTTTTAATTTTAATTTTTAGCTCCATCCAGTACAGATTGGGCTATATTTATTGCACGTAAAAATTCTTTGCGATTTAGAATCTGAATTTCTGTTTAAGTTTCTATTTTTTAAAAAAAAGATAGTTTTGGGCCAAAAAATTTCAAAGTTTTTTTAAAGAATAAAGTTGGGGTGTGTGCTTAAGACGAAAATACAGAAGTGAAAACTTACCAAGACCATTTCCCCTT
Organism: Listronotus oregonensis; assembly: GCA_019359885.1. Taxonomy (NCBI): domain Eukaryota; kingdom Metazoa; phylum Arthropoda; class Insecta; order Coleoptera; family Curculionidae; genus Listronotus; species Listronotus oregonensis. The sequence goes on along the minus strand of JAHBCN010024431.1, from coordinate 2,431 downwards.
TAACCTTTTTTAGATCTAACATCCGCCAGTTTAAAATTTTTAGACAATAAAATAATCAGTCCATAAAAAGCAAATACACAAAAAATTTAGTCCATTTTAATATCATTTTTTACGACTGGTTCATGACGTTTCATACCCAAGTCCTGGGGTTCAGTCTCATTTAATACCCGCAAAAAGTGATAAACGCGTCTAAAGGAATTTTCACTTCAATGGTTGAACTACTACTATTTAAAGCTATTACAGAATATATCATTCTTACCTGATTATGGCCCGGCAAGTCCCAACATGCAAATTTCATTATTTTCCTTGTTTAGGCCCGGGGAAAAGCCGTTTTTTATAAATTATGTTCCAATCGACAAAATGGGTTTTTTAAATGGTTGCCATCTTTACGGATATCGAACAAAATTTAAATTTGGCGCGATTTCTTTTTTTTTTTTTTTTTTAATATAAACTGACATTATATCTAATATTTAGAATGTTGATATGTCATTTTCAAAACAATATGTAAAAATGAAATTTACTCAAATGCTCATAACAACTAGAATCTCAACATAGTTTCTTTTTGATATTAGCTTTTGTTTTATAGTCTACTGTGGTTTAAAATATTGTTTTTAAAAGAGTGTTATATTTTATTAAAAAAAAGGTCAATTAAAAAAAAAGGCTGGTCCTTAACTTTTTTTTTCCGACCCCATATTTATTTGAAAACGGGATTATTAAACAACCTTAAAAATATTTGTAATATATTTTTTCTGAATTTCTTCCAAGAAAATATATATTTTTTTTTTTTTTAGGGACAGTCCACGAAGGCTATCCTAAGAAAAGACCGTGGGTTTTTAGGGGTGGGGGAGTTTGTTCAAAGGGACTTAAATTTTTGGGGGTTGGGAGGAGAAGGGAAAAATTTCGGGCAGCAGGTTCCATAGTCTTGACACTCTAGGAATAAAGGAATGAAGAAACGGAAAGTTCGGGGGGCCCCCAACTGAACTGTAAATGGATGCATAAAAGTTGAACAGTGTTGCCTTTGGGAGCCGCCAGAGAGGGAATAATACTGGCCAATTCCCCCGGAGAAGCCGTAAAATACCTATAGAAGAGCGACAGATCCCCTACAGCTCGACGATGTGCAAGAAGAGGAACCTTTCTGTGAGCGTTGGATCAAAAAAGAACAGCTCTTTTTTTTAAAGGAGTCCAGAAGGCTAAGTGTTGTAGGGGACGCCATTCCCAGACATGAGAACAAATTAAAGAGGGTCTGATTTGGGATACATACAGACTGTACAGATTGAAGAAGAGTATTTTTTGGGTCGAAAGAGAAATCCAATCTTTTTTTTAAACTGCCGAAGCTATGGATGAAATGTGTTTGTGCCAGTTGAGGTTATTCTCAAAGGTAACGCCGACTAGATTAAACGACTCTTTTTTCTGCAGAACTTGGCCGCTCATATGAAAAGGGTGAGCATTCGCAGACTTTTTCGCGACAGCGAACATGACTGTGTTTTTGAGGCATTAAACTGAACACTTTTGGCGCCCCAACCAAGATAAGTTTGAGGTCTTGTGAAAGAGATAAAAGATTGACCTGCGCTTGTTTTCAAGATCAGAATTACACGGGGCTTAAGAAATTGAAATAGAATGGAGGGATATCGTCATCAAAAAAATGAATGGGTTGATTGTGGGGAAAGAGAAAAACGTTAATGTGTAAAGGCACGGGGGCCAGACTGACCCGGGGCACCCCGCATTAATTTTGTAGAAGCTGGAGGAATGACCATCTACACTAACTGATATACGTCGATTAGAAAGGAAACTGAAACCAAAGCAAAGTTAGGTGGAAGACCAAGAAGGAAGTTTGTTAAGAAGCCCATCATGCCAGACCTGATCGAAAATTGGATATTTCAAGAGCAACGATCTGGGATTCACCAAGAAACTAAGGGACTTGTTCCAGTTGTGTGAGACAAAGGAAAGAAGATCAGCTGTGGATCTACGTGAGGAATCCCCATTGTCTATCATGTAAGATCTTATGTTTTTCCAGATACTTTAAGATTTGGGTTAATGAATTTTTCCATTACCTTGCAAACAACTGAAAGAAGAGATATAGGTCTATAGTTAGAAGGGGACTTTTAGATCCTTGGGGACAGGTTGCACACGTGCAGCTTTCCAACTCTCCGAAAAAACCCTGTCGTAAGAGATTCGAAAGAGGCGAGTTAAGATGGGTGAAAGCCAGGGACATTTTTTTAAAGATTGCTGGTATGCCATCCAGTCCAGACGATTTTTTAGTATTAAGAGAAGAAAAAATACGCTTGATCTGTTTGACTTTAAAAATTATATCGGACATTTTATGAGAAACAGGGACAACTGTTGGAAGAGAAAGATTAATAGGAGGATCAAGCGTAGAATTGGCAGCAAATTGTTTGGCAAAAGTTCGGCTTTTCCCTTGGGGAAGACAATT
>JAHBCN010024430.1:0-11882 GCA_019359885.1 Listronotus oregonensis | reverse complement strand
GACAAAAAATTAGCTATAATATATTTTACCGATAGGAGTAAAGAACAGGTCCGTAATTGAATCAAATGAATTGAAGTTTTTTATATATAAATAGTAGAATTTTTATTTTTAAAACCCAAAAGGACCAAAATAAAAAAGCTGTTGTAATAATAATAGTGCATTAATATAATTTTATTAATAAGAATTATTTAATAACATTAAACTTGACTTCAAAAAAAAAACAACATTCATATTTGCAAAATTTGATTTGATTAAAAAACAAATATTATTACAACATCTTAACCAAAAAAGAACTGATAAAACAATTTTTTTTATAATAAAATTTGTTCAGTGATTTGATATATATATGGGAATATCTAAAAGTGTTATTCTGTTTAAAATTTTTTGTATTGGTTTTTATTTCAATTTTAATTAGTATTTAAAATAAATTAAAAACGAATCAACGTCTTTTATTCATATAAGTTAGCAGGCTCTACAAACAGAAAATCTGAACTCACCTGAGGAAAGAATCTCTACAGTCAGGGTAATCAGGGAAAAAAAAGGCATCACCATTGATAAAAGGAAAAATTAAATATTTTTTTTTTTTTTATTATTGTTGCCCCACAAACAAATAAATTAAGTGCAATAGAAATTTACAAATTCCCTTTTCAATCAATATAATAAATCAAACAACATTTGCATTATACAATAATAATAATAAAATAAATAATAAATATAATAATAAAATAATAATAATAAAAAAAATTTCTATTTAATATATATATATATATATATATATATATATATATATATATATATATATATATATATATGACAGAGGAATGACAGAGGGGAGAGACTTGTGCAATACGCCCACCACCAGAACCTATTTATTGCTAATACATTCTTCAAGAAGAAAGAAAATAGGAAATGGACATGGCAAGCACCCAATGGAGAAACGAAGAATGAAATAGATTTTATCCTGACTAACAGGCGAAACACTATAAAGGATGTAAGCGTTCTTAACAAGTTTCAAACTGGTAGTGACCATAGATTAATTAGAGCGAAAGTAGTATTAGACACACGATTAGAAAGGCTTAAATTAGTAAGAAACCCAACAACTATAGGAATAGATACTGATAATTTAAAAGGAAACTCCAATCAGTACGAAAATCTATTAAACGACAAGCTTCACGACCAAGAAGTACACGCACAGCAGCTAATATAAACGGTACTAAGCTGCGCCAAAGAGGTAGGAGGTCGAAGACAACAAAACCGACATAAAAAACTTTCAAACGAGACTAGTGCACTCCTAACAAAAAGACGACAAATGAAAATGCATAGTAACATACATAGAGTAGAATACACCGAACTATGTAAGACAATAAGAAAGAAAATTGCAGAAGACATTAAAAACTATAACGAAAAACTTATACAAACTGCAACCGAAAACAGGAAAAGCTACAAGAACGCCAAGAAAGCCCTCATTATTGGGAAGAAGCAAATAATCGCTCTAACAAACAACAATGTCCGAATAACAAACAAGGAAGACATAATAAATCTGGTAACCCAATTCTACAGTGACCTATATAAAGCCCCGGAGACATATAAACAAAAAAGATTACCCCAACAGCAAGACGATGTCCCAGAAGTTCTCGTGGAAGAAGTAGAAAATGCGCTCAAAGACATGAAGAATGGAAAAGCAGCAGGAAATGACGGAATAACAGCCGAACTGCTTAAATATGCTGGTAAAAAAACTTGGAAAATACTAGCAAAAATTTATACCAGTTGTCTACAAACAAGACACATACCACAAATCTGGAATTGCGCCAACATAATACTAATCCACAAAAAAGGCAGCAAAGAAGATATCAGAAATTACAGACCAATAAGTCTACTACCAGTAATACACAAAATGTTCACAAAGATCTTAAACAATAGAATGCACAACATATTAGATGCTGCACAACCACGAGAACAAGCGGGCTTTAGAAGTGGCTTCAGCACCATTGACCATATACACACTCCAAGGGAAATCATCAGCCGAACCAAAGAATATGAACTACCGCTAGCTCTAGCGTTCATAGATTTCGAGAAATCCTTCGACTCGATATATCCCAAAGCAATAATAGAAGCTTTAACAACTCAGGGGATTGACAAACCTTATATAGAAACTCTGGCGAATATATACGAAGAGGCTAAAGCCAGAGTTGTAATATACAAGGAACAAACTCCTGAATTCCGACTAGCAAAGGAGTACGACAAGGAGACGCAATATCTCCAAAGCTATTTACAGCAACACTAGAGGAAGTCTTCCGCAAACTTAACTGGACTACCAAAGGTCTGCATATAGATGGAGAATACCTTAGCCATCTAAGATTCGCAGACGACATAGTTCTAATTGCCAACACCCCTGCAGAGTTACAACAACAAATAAATGAACTGAATGCGGCTAGTAACGAAGTAGGTCTTAAAATGAATCTAGCAAAAACTAAAATAATGTACAACGAACTGGTAGACGAGCAAGAAATTCTAATAAATGACACAAATCTGGAAATATTAGAAAAATACATACACGTGGGCCACCTAATACATAAAACAGGATCCCTACTACCAGAAATCAACCGAAGAATCAAGTTAGCATGGAGTGCATATGGAAGAAATTCAGTTATATTCAAATCCAGAATGCCACTCCTACTAAAAAAGAAAGCATTTGACCAGTGTATACTACCAGTTATGACCTATGCATGTGAGACCTGAACACTTAAAACAGATATTACAAGAAAACTCCAGGTAGCGCAACAATCAATGAAACGCAACATGCTGGGAATAACGAAGAGAGACCGCAAAAGAATAGAGTGGATACGACAAAGAACCCAGGTGATAGATGTGATCCACAGAATCAAATCTCTTAAATGGCAGTGGGCAGGACACCTAGCAAGAAGAACAGATAATAGATGGACCACCAAAATTACAACATGGTACCCACGGGGCATTAAGAGACCTAGGAAAAGACCACACCTCAGATGGGACCATGATATTAGAAAACTCGCAGGAACAAATTGGACCCGTATAGCCAACAATAGAGAACAATGGGCCCATCTAAGAGACAGGTATATGGAAATGTAAGGGAGGCTACACCATAATCGGAAATGGTTGAATAAAGCTGCGAATGATGATATATATATATATATATATATATATATATATATATATATATATATATATATATATATATATATATATATATATATATATATATATATATATATATATATATATATATATATATATATATATATATATATATATATATATATACAGGGTGATTCCAAAGTTGACGCTTTGGTTTAACTGTGCATACAACTCATTAAAATAAACAACTCTTTCAAATAACTTTTTTTAAAAAACCCAAAAATAACTAAGCTACATAAACCTACATAAACATGTATCTAGTGCGGGCCTGCTCAGAAAAAGAAGTTATTTCTTATTTACGTTTATTTTTTGCCTTGTTAATCACGCATTAAAAATTAGTCGCTTTGCTTATACGAGACGAGTTAAGAGTTTATTTTGAATTATTGTTAAATAGCGAAAATGGCACAATACGAAATCGATAAATTTGTGGATATATTGCTGATTTTTCATAGAGTTTTGTCAATCTACGGCCGCTGCTTTGAGATTGTACGCGTGACGGTTTCCATTGCGAGCTGATCCAACAACAAGTTCTCGAGTGATTACAAGTTAGGTCGGTTTAATTAAAAAAAGTTGACAACATTGCGGTAAAATCAGTTGTATCCCGTTTTCGTTCAAGGTGTTCAAGCCCTACAGCCAGAAGACTTTCCCAGTCGAGTTTAGTTTTGTGTTCACTACAAATAAAATTAAAAGTTTCCGACAGGACCGTATTTGACACACTAAATAAATGAAAATTTCTTATTTTTGAGTATTTTGAAAAAGTTATTTGAAAAAGTTGTTTATTTTAATGAGTTTTATACACAGTGAAAAAAAAAGCGTCACCTAGTTTTTATATATATATATATATATATATATATATATATATATATATATATATATATATATATATATATATATATATATATATATATATATATATATATATATATATATATATATATATATATATATATATATATATATATATATATATATATATATATATATATATATATATATATATATATATATATATATATATATATATATATATATATATATATATATATATATATATATATATATATATATATATATATATATATATCTAATTATTCTACATTTATTAAACCTAATTACTACTCTTAATTTGCTAAATTCGTTTATAAATTTCTACTTTATTGTCCTGTCATTGTCTTCGTTTTAAATGTGTTCACTTTAATTTATATTTTTGAGATCACTTTAGTGTTTTCTCTCACATAACTTTATAGAATCGGAAAGAGGGTTGTTTTCCTTTATTTTCCTACCTAGTTTATTTAGTTTTGATTTCCCACTCATTTAATATTTCATAAATTCTCACTGTCTGTCATTTCACTGTTTTTAAAACGGGTTTTTCACTCTTTGTTTATTTATTCCGATCATTTAAACACTTATTATACTTTAGCCTACGTTTAATTCTATCTAATTATAACTATCTTACTTACTAAAATCTAGCAATAGTATAAAAATTGATCATATTATGCTTTACTCGCATTATGGCTATCTTGGTATGTCGTTTTATGTCCCATATAATTGCAACTCTCTGTATGTTTTGATATGTTTCATTATAATATGTTACTTTATATAGTATTACACCGTTTTTTTATATTTTGGGCTTCCTTGCTGTTTTTAGGACCTAGATATTTGTCAAGGTCATTGACCTCCGTTACTCTTCGAGACCAATTTTGCTGTTTTTCAATATCTTATTGTTTCATGGTGTTTAACGTGACTAATGTTATTATTTATACTCTTGTTTTGTTTGGCTGCTGGATTTTGAATTTATTTCTTTACATTTTGACCTATTTTAACCCCTAAATTTATGCATATTTCTAATTCTCCCCTTTGTTGTGCCTTTGATTCGAAATTTTTATTGAAAAGTTATTGACATGTTTATATTTATACAAATTCCCCCTACTTGAATAAATTTTTTATTTTTAAATTTTTAATTTACAAGAAAAAATTTATGAAAGTGTATTATTATTTGTCCACTCTATATTACATATTTAATCATAAATAAATTCGTATAAATCGTTAATGTGGAAAATGCCTCTTTCCTTTCCTGTTTCTAAATCGGCTATTTGATAACTATTGACTCCTTTTTCAGTCAAAATTATATATGGGCCAATAAATGGTTGTAGAAAACGGGCATACATCCCTTTCCGCTTATCCGTCACTCTCAAATTTCGTAAAAGGACAAGATCTCCCTTTTTAAAACGTGTTCTTTTTCTGATTTTCCTTTTTTCCTGCTGAATATATTGTCTAGCTCGTTTTTTGATGTTTTTATTTATTCTGTCTATTACTTCTTGGTATTTCCTTGCCTTGCTTTGAAAGCTGGTATATTTCTTACACTCTTCTTTTAACGGAATTAACCAAAAACTATGTTTTAAGTCTATTTTCGTAAATATCGTTGTCTTCGTTATTTGTCCTAAAATTGCATCTATAGGCATGGGGGCTTCATATTGGGGTACTGTATATTTATTGATAATCCTGGCGTCTAAACATATTCTAATCTCATCGTTCTTTTTAGGTACTACTACTACTGGATTTATGTATATGGTGTCTGCTCTTTCAATAATGCCGTTGTTGATCATATCGTTTATTTCCTCGTTTACTCTTTGGCAGTGCCGATATGGGATAGGGTAAGTTTTTGCTTTAAATTTTTCGATATTGTTTACTGTAAATTCGTGTATATACTGGTTAGTTATCCTATTCTCTTCGTTGATTAAATTGCAATGCTCGTTTAATAAGTCGTTCATAAAATTTTTATATTCTTCAGGACATTTGCTGTTGTTTAATTGCTCGTTTATAATTTTATCCGTGTTATCTTCCTTATTCACCCATTTACATTCACTTATATTCACTCCTTCGCATCCATACTTTTCGTTTCGTTTGAGTGTCCATCCCGGATTCACTCCTTCATAATCACGTGTCCTCTTTGGATTCACGCTATTTACAATGATTGGCCTCTTTGGGTCCACATCATTAACTTCCTGTAGCCTCTTAGGGTCTACTAAAATAATATTTGACCTCTTTGGGTCTAAAATACCTTCATCGTCGTTTATACTTTTTTGTGAATTCAATAGTGAATAATTACATACTGTCGTTTTCATTTTATCTATACCCTTATTGCTAATAAAATTTACAGCATGTCCTTGCAAATATAATTTATTTTCTTCGTACATTATTTTGGCATTATATTTATATAATATATCATTCCCTATCAGCATATCGCAATGGAGTCCCTTCATCACTAAACAATTTATGTTGAAATCTTTTCCACTTATATTTAAAACAAAATTACACATCTGATCAATTTCGCCAAGTTTTTTGTTGTTCGCCCCAAGTATTGTAATTTTTGGGATTTTGTTTAGAACAATATTTTCTTTATTCACAATTTCGTTTAATTTTTCTTGCTTAATTATTGACCCTTCCGAACCACTATCAATTAATATCTTAATGACATTTTTATTTAACTTTGCATCTATTTGTATTAATTCGCCTTCGTCGTCATTTTCTTTTGAATTATCTTCTAATGTAATTAATTGCCTGGGATGTTCATATAATGGTCTTGTACTATTCTTGATAAAATTAGTTCGGAGGGTTTTTACATAAAATTTTGATTGTTGGTTTGTCCTAGATTTTGGTTTGTCGTATATCGTGGTAGATTCTCTTGCCTGTTGGTTTGCTCATTAAATCTGTCTTCGTTATGTCGTGGTAAACTACGATTTCTCCTATTTTCATTATGTACATTTCTTTGATTTGTGTTAATTTGTTCGTCGCTCCTACTAATACGGATATTGTTTACATTCCGGTTTCTATAAATTTCGTTTCGTTCGTATTCGTCTATTTCCTGAATAATTATTTACATTGTCGTTCATCCTATTTCTGTTGTTAAAATTTCCTACATTCCTGGTGCTATTTTCCTGGTTAGTGTAATAGTTGTTTGTCCGATTTCTATTTTGCTGGTTCTCCCTATTTTCTCCTCGAATGTTCTGATTACTAAAGTTTCTATTGTTGTTTTGATTCGTGTTATTGTTGTTATTAAATCTTGTCCTGTCGTAATTATTATTCCGTCCATATGTGCTATTGTTTGTTGTATTTCCCCTTTGTACCCTTGTCAAAAATTGTAGAAATTGGCTCATGGTCTTTATGTTTTGGAGCGTGATAGTCTGTACCACCTCTGGTGTAAAATGTCTGGCAATGGTGAGTACAATATCCTCTTCCCTTATTTTTGGCTCTAAATAATTAGCCACTGTGCTCAATTTCATGGCGTAATGCACCATGTCAGATCGGGTATTGCTATGGTATTTGCCAAAATGCAATCTTTCTCTATATTGAGACTGTTGCGTTTCTCCCCAATAAAACTCTAAAAACATTGCCTCAAACTCCTCAAAAGTGTTGAAGCTGTTTTCAACATTTGCATACCATATGCTGGCACCTTCTGCTAAGTTAACCCTTATCATATCTTTTATATCCATGAAATTCCTAATTCCCCTTATCTTGTTCTTTAATGATATTATAAATGCTTTCGGATGTATTATATTGATGTTTCCCGTAAATTTTATTCCCAAATCTGCACTACAATTGGTTCGAATGATTTCCTGATTTGTCGTACGGTTTTCTATTTCTCGGATTTGCTCGTCCAGTCGATCATTTATTTGTCTTTTCATTCTATCCGCTGTATTGGTGATTTTTTCTTTTATGGTGCTGTCGTAATTATGGATCACTTCTTCCCATCTTTTGTGAATTGTCTTGACTTTTTCATTGTTTTCATTGATGTTCACCTCTATCTGTTCCAATTTATTGTCTAGTTTATTTTCCATATTGTACAAATAGTTATCAGTTGTGGTCCTTTCGTTTTTTATTATGTGTAGTATTTCTTGTTTGTTTCCGTCCACTTTTTCATATATTTGTGCTGTTATTTCCAATATCTTCTGGTCAAAACTTTCCTGTACTTTTTCTATTCTTTTATGGGTCTGTTCGATATTTTTATCCATCTTGTCCATTCTTGTGTTTAAATCCTTTAAATCTGTCTTTAAATTTTTCTCAGTACTTTCGATTTTATTGATTAAATTCTGTTTCAGGGCCTGTCGCTGTGCGTTGGCCTGCATATTGGCACTCAACTGTTGAAGCATTTGCAACATTGCTGCATTCGGATCCGGAACTTGTACACTGGTGCCGGGAATTACCACTTCCGAAATAATATGTACGTTTTCCTTTATTGGCTGTTCATCACCGGGGCTCTGATCTTCCCCTTTGCTGCCTTTTAGAACTTCTTGAGAGTCGGTTAACTCGGATTCAGATGAATATTGTTCCTCATCCTCTACGTTGGGAATTTGCCTTTTTGGAATGGCCTTTCCGGACCTCAAATATGTTTTTTCAGCCATTTTATAATAATATGTTTAGTTTAATTTGAAATTTATTTATATTTATATTTGATGTTAGTAATATGATAAATGTAACCAATCTTCCTTTCAAGTAAAGAAGATTAAAGTTTTTATTATTTGGTTAGTACTGAATATGTAACTATATAGATGGATAATAATAACACACAATTGTTTTTATTTTATTATTACAATAAATATTTATTGCGACTCAACACGACAATACCTCTGTTGCAAATTAAAGACTGTACCTTTGTTATGATCAACTTTTATACTGTACACTAACTTACCTATTTTATGATACACCCTGTATAATAAATGATGTACAATTGCTATACTTTTATTTTAACCTACAATTCATATAAGCTTCGCTCTTTAAGATCAACTCCTTTTAAAATTTTATTATAATCCATTCACCATTTAATCAAGAATTTAAAATAATTTCCAAATCATGCAATTTTATTTTTAAATTTTATTATAATCACATTCACCATTTAATCAAGAATGTTTTTAAAAAAAATAATTTTTCCAAATCATGCAAATTTTATTTATATTTTTATATAATTGATTTTGATTGTTTTTTAATCGTAATTACCTTTTTTATTTATTTATTGCCCCACGTTGGGCGCCATTTACAATAGAAATTTTTTTATTATTATTATTATTATTTATTATTATGATTATGATGTTTATGATGTTTGTTGATTGAATTAAAATATAATGCAAATGTTGTTTGATTTATTATATTGATTGAAAAGGTAATTATGTAAATTTCTATTGCACTTAATTTATTTGTTTGTGGGGCAACAATAATAAAAAAAATAAACTATGTAATTTTCTTTTTATCAATGGTGATGCCTTTTTGCCCTGATTACCCTGACTGTAGAGATTCTTTCCTCAGGTGAGTTCAGATTTACTGTTTGTAGAGCCTGCTAACTTATATGAATAAAAGACTGTTGATTCGTTTTATAATTTATTTTAAATTCTAATTAAAATTGAAATAAACATTAACAATACAAGAATTTTAATCAGAATAGCACTTTTAGATGTTCCTACATATATCAAATCACTGAACAAATTTTATTATAAAAAACATTGTTTTATGCAGTTCTTTCTCGGTTAAGATGTTGTAATAATATTTAATTTTTAATCGAAATTAAATTTTGCAAATATGAATATTGTTGTTTATTTGAAGTCAAATTCAATGTTATTAAATAATTCTTGTTAATAAAATTTTATTAATGTATTATTATTATTACAACAGCTTTTTATTTTGGTCCTTGGTTATAAAAATTTTACTATATATAAAAAAACTTCAATTCATTTGATTCAAATTACGGACCTGTTCTTTACTCCTACCGGCAAAATATATTACTAGCTAATTTCCTGTCACTACTAAATAAATATCGTACCTTGTATTCTGCTACAGTTTTTTAAGAGAACGTATTCTCTTATAATAAAAGGATATAAACAGTGGTTCTTCTTGATGGAAAACTAATTCAAATGTGGCTGCTGCAATATGTATGGCTGGACAACCCTTTGCTGCCGTCCGATGACAATACCAATTTCTCTTTGTTTATACTTCGTCGTCGGCACTTGGATTGGATTTTATTTAAATCGTTCTCGTTCCCAGGTAAATCACTTTATTTTTATTATATTTTTCGTTTATATTTAGTTTGCTTAACTTTTCGAATCGTTTCAATACTTAAAACTTTTATAATGAAAATATAACCTCCAAAGTCAATGCACCAGGTATCCCCTTCTCGGAGAAGCTTTCTTTTGTTTTTTCGGACCTGGGGAACCGTGGCTTTCTTTAGCAACTGATTTTAAAGAGAACCTCGTTTCTCGAGCGTCATTAGTATTTATAACCTCGGGAAACAATTGAAAAAATTCTAGAAAATTACGTCCATTTTCGGCTTACTTGACGTTTTTTATTTGTCACGTACACAATCTTTAAAATATGAAATTTTCACTTTGGATAGAATTTTCTCTTTTATGGATTTACCTGAGCTAACGAGACCTTTTGTATTAATTAGGAAATTTAATGCCCTTTTGAATAAGCTAGGTTAATGGTTATTTTATTTTCCCCTTGTCATATTTATTTCAACGTAAACAAACGCATGTCATGAAAATGCATATCAAAATTTTCATATTTTTTTCTTTTTGAATAAGTTTTCCACTTTTAAGCCTTAAAACTATTAAAAATATCTACATCTAATTATTCTACATTTATTAAACCTAATTACTACTCTTAATTTGCTAAATTCGTTTATAAATTTCTACTTTATTGTCCTGTCATTGTCTTCGTTTTAAATGTGTTCACTTTAATTTATATTTTTGAGATCACTTTAGTGTTTTCTCTCACATAACTTTATAGAATCGGAAAGAGGGTTGTTTTCCCTTTATTTTCCTACCTAGTTTATTTAGTTTTGATTTCCCACTCATTTAATATTTCATAAATTCTCACTGTCTGTCGATTTCACTGTTTTTAAAACGGGTTTTTCACTCTTTGTTTATTTATTCCGATCATTTAAACACTTATTATATTTAGCCTACGTCTAATTCTATCTAATTATAACTATCTTACTTACTAAAATCTAGCAATAGTATAAAAATTGATCATATTATGCTTTACTCGCATTATGGCTATCTTGGTATGTCGTTTTTGTCCCATATAATTGCAACTCTCTGTATGTTTTGATATGTTTCATTATAATATGTTACTTTATATAGTATTACACCCTTTTTTTATATTTTGGGCTTCCTTGCTGTTTTTAGGACCTAGATATTTGTCAAGGTCATTGACCTCCGTTACTCTTCGAGACCAATTTTGCTGTTTTTCAATATCTTATTGTTTCATGGTGTTTAACGTGACTAATGTTATTATTTATACTCTTGTTATGTTTGGCTGCTGGATTTTGACTTTATTTCTTTACATTTTGACCTATTTTAACCCCTAAATTTATGCATTTTTCTAATTCTCCCCTTTGTTGTGCCTTTGATTCGAAAATTCTTATTGAAAAGTTATTGACATGTTTATATTTATACAATATATATATATATATATATATATATATATATATATATATATATATATATATATATATATATATATATATATATATATATATATATATATATATATATATATATATATATATATATATATATATATATATATATATATATATATATATATATATATATATATATATATATATATATATATATATATATATATATATATATATATATATATATATATATATATATATATATATATATATATATATATATATATATATATAT
>JAHBCN010024429.1:0-11866 GCA_019359885.1 Listronotus oregonensis | reverse complement strand
TGTTTTTAAATTTAAAAGGGTATGTGGCTAAAATTAGAAGCTTCGGGACTTTGCCAAAAAAAATAACAAAATTATTACCTATATACAATACTTTAGCCATATAAAAGAACCTACCATTTCGAAAAAATAGGAAGCATTAGGTTTTTGTCAATTTCCTCAAATCTCTTGCAAAATAGACAATTATTATAAAATGCGAACAAATAGTACTCATCAGAAAAGTGATTTTACTTGACTCGTAGATATTTAAATCCTCGCTTGGCCCGGATTTAAACGTACCATACTTGTCAAGAAAAATTTATTTTTCTGTACTTGATACGTAATATACTATTGTTTTCAACCGTATATGTAATGTTGTCATTACAGACTTTTTAAAATATTAAATTTTTGTACTTTTACATTTTACCAAGACGGCAATACTTTTTGCCTGTAAAACAGAAAATGCGTTCCCTGTTCTTTTTTTCTTTCCAAAATTCAAAGTCAAAGTAAAAGTTAAAAAGTCCTAGGTTCTTTGACAAGATATGTAGGATTTTGTACAATAAAATCTTTAAGTTTTTGCCTCAGAAATTAAAGGTCAAAAATAAAATTGTACACAAACCCGACGGAAATATTAATTTACGTTACGAGGCGGGGAAATGGTCTATTAAAGTATAAGTCTTGATGTTTATGGACAAGGCAACGGAGGAGCCGAGTCCGGAATTTCTAGAGAGTACTTTAATGACTTTTTACGCCGTGTATCGTAAAACGTTTTATTTCATACTGTTTTATTTTTTTTTTTTTATAAATAAATTGCCCCTGTAAAATTTCATATAATTCAAACTGCAGTATTGCCTTTAACGTTTATAAGTAATTTTATTGTAAGTTGCATAATAAAAATTGTTTAGAATTACCCCTGTGTTAGAAAAAATACTAACTTTCAGTTTCAGTCTGGTAAGGTTACTTTACCGGCCTAGTGATGTAATGTATCATTTCCCGGACTCAATCAGACAACTAGTGTTGTATATTAAGGTACAATATGAAATAAACTTCAATGCTGTCTTGAGATTTAGTTTATCTCTTGACCAGCAATGAAGCATTTTTCGTCTTGGATTTTAATATACTTTTGTTAGGTCTGGTTAGTTCTAGTTCGTTCTGGTGAGGTTATTTTTTTGTTTGGTCATTATTTGCACTTTTGGGTAATTGTACGTACATTTATTAAAGATATTTGCTTTCAAATGGTTTGACTTTAACAAGTTGGTGGCAAATCTGTGATGTTGAGAACATACCAGTTTTATGATAACTAAAAAAGGTAAATAATTTTGTGACTAAGTAAACCTCGCCCTTTAAAAAAATTCAGTTATTGTATTTTAAAGCGATAAAGTGTAGTTTTGATTGGAGTTACCATTGTAAAACAGTTATAACAATAACTCCGTTTGGGAGTCAAAATGAGTCACATAAAGAATTAGTAGAAGATCCGAACCTAAATTGACCTTCACCGAACTGATAATTAAATAAAACGTATTTTAAAATTAATTTAGTATATAAGAAAATGTATAGAAAATGGATTTGCTACAAAAATCCTGGACAGCCCTTTTTTAATTATTAATTAAAAAATTTTTTTAAATTTAAAAAGTTGTAGCTGTAGGCGTCTAGCGATCTTTTAACTCACTTCTTGAAATAGCGACTTGAATTTTTAAAGGTAGTTAGAGGTCTCAATTGCATCTCCCAAAACCCAATTTTAAATCGCTACCCTCCCTCAGGAGGGGGAGGGGTAGAAAAAAGAAATTCGAGGATAACACTCAAACCGAGAAAGATATCGTAATGCGGTTTTTAGAACAAGTTAAAAGGAGGTTGGGGCTAACTCCTTTATCATCGGAGGGTCTTAAAAATGGCATCCCATGGGGACTTGTCTTTATGAACCCCTCGAAATATAGTCCTAAGAATTCGTATACAAAATTTTAAGGTCATCTGAAGCAGGCCCGTGTGGCCCGGGGGATAGCGGGACAAATCCCCTGCGCCCTCGCCTTCGGCGCCCTCACGCTAGAAAAAAAAATAGAATTTTTGTGGTTTTTACCTCTTATAATAACATAGATACCAATTTTCAATAAAGGGTTTTAAGTTTAATTTAATAATGGAGAAAAACGTTGTTCTTATAAGACATTTGGTAATGAATTTTTTAAGTTAGTTTTAGTTTTCAGCCTATTTAATTTGATACTAGTGCTGTATTTAAGGCTGATTGAAAGTGATAATTATTAAGCTCAATACTGAAGATTATATATGGTGGGTTACATTTATGATATTTCATAACAAGTAACGTATTAAATAAGACTGCTCAATAGCAGTATTTTTATCAATGTGGTTGTATCTTAGATTAGTTACAAGTATTTTTAGAAAGCTCATTGCACCCCAAACAAAAAATAAAGTGGTCTGGCATTTGAATAAAACCCATCCATTTATATGCATTTTGATGCGCTGAATCCAAATCCGAGATCCGTTTGGCCCATACACCCTCAAAACGTTGAGTAAATTGCAAAAAACTGTTAAAAATGACTTAAATTGCGAAAAATTCTAGCTATGAAAATGAAAAAATTTTTTTTTAATTAAAAGATTAAGTATGTTTTAATGAATTTCGATAGGCTACATCTAAATGCGAAGTACGTCTGGCTGTACATACCCTAAATTTACATACATGATCAATATCAAAAAAAAAAAAAATCATAACTGAAATTTTTTGCAATTTTTAGCAGTTTTTTGCAATCTACTCAAAATTTGGGAGGTGTACGAGAAAAACGCTTTTGGATTTAGATTCAGCGTATTAAAAAAATAAGAAACATATATCAACCCAATGAAAAAAATCGTTTTCATAAATGTAATTTTTAGCCATTTTAAACCTTTTTTGCAATTTACTTAAAATTTTAAGGTGTACAGCCAAACGGACTTCGGATTTAGATTCAGCTATCGAGATACATAAGAAACATACTTGATCAAGTTAAAAAAAAAAAAATCGTTTTTATTGAACTCAACAAAAATTTTTAACCATTTAGCAGATTTTCGCAATGAACTAAAAATTTTTAAGAGTGTATAGGCCCAACGGACCTCGGATTTGGATTCAGCGATCAAAATAGATATAGATGGATTTGTCTGGTCAAATGCACAGACCACTTTATTTTTTGTGTGCGTGTTATTAAAGCTTTTCTTTAAAACGTTAGGGAACACTAATAAAATAAGAATTGTCTTTGATTTAATTAATTTCATCGGGGTATTATTTTACACTAGTTATAGTTATTTTAAGTTTAATATTTTAGTTTAATTTATTTTCCTATTTAAAATTTAAAAAGTTTTTAATTTCAAGGGAAGAGCTTTTTAGTATATAACATTTAAATTTTTTTGTGGTTTTATAAATTGTGTACGTTTGCTTGGTTAAAAATTTTATTTTTTTAAAAAGACGTTAAAATTTATTTTTAACTACTTAAAAATTTGTAAACATTCTTTTCAAATCTTTGATATAGCTTACTAGTAGGAAAAGAAAATAAATTTCCCTTATTCCCCCAGATGGGTTTAAAGGTTTAGACATTTATCATGAGTCCAGACCCGCGTTTGAACCTACCTGACATTCTTCCGTTCCCCCGGGGCCCTTTTTACCACACAAGAGCAACCACCAGCTCAGGCTTTAACTGACTTGTATGAAACATATCTGTACATATTTTGAAAAAGACATGAAATGTAAATAGTATTACCAATAAAGCATAGTTTGATTTTGATCCCAGGCCGTTTTGGGATTTATGGGCCCCCTATCCTCCCGTCCCCCCCTTTAGGGGACCCAGCGGGGGCCGATCTGAAAACCGTTTTTTCCGCGGAATCGGTGCGTTGGTGGGCGCGGTTTGATTGATTTATAGGATTCATATATTTTAAACCCAAACCCGAAAAAAATTTAAAGGTTTCAAGGGGAAAGTTAAAAAGGGGGTTACGTGACTTTCTAAAACAGTGCGTCCTAAAAAAATGGGGACAACCCCCCCCCCTAAACCCACCCCCCCGTAAATTTTTGGATCCCGAAGAAATTTGAGGTTAATTTGTCCAAAAACTATAAAATAAAAAAAAAACTTAAAAAAGCATATTTGTAGCTTTTAACATTTTGGACAGATAAGTACTCCTATTTTTTTTTGCTAACTTTGTTGGTTTCAAATAGTTAAAAAAAAGTTTTCATTATCATTTTTTTTATACAAAATTTATCTTAAAATACTTTTCATTGTATTGTCAGCCCCGGGGAAGGTCGATTTAGGTTTGGATCTTAGACTTAGATCCTCTTCTTTTTAAATACCTTAAAATTGAACGCAAACTTTTTTCGCATCAATGCAGTAAATATTTTTTTAATTTTTAAATATTTTTTTTAAATTCTGAACAATCCTTTCACCTGGCATCGAATAATGGTGAATATTACATTGTCTAGGGGATTGGGAAAAACTGGCCTTTAGATAGGTAATTTATGTTTATTGAATATGCATACACTTTTACCTAGTTCTGGGGAGAGTCATGGTGAATTACACAAAAAATGAATATTTTTTTTTTAATTGTCTTAAAGTAAAAGGGGCACACATTGGGGCATATTTTTTTAGTTTAAAAATAAGCGACCCTCTGATTTACTTAACTCCAAAAAAAAAACTAATTTTGGGTTTTATTATTAAGTTTTACGTACTTTTAAACGAATTATCCTTTAACTTTTTTAATATATTTAAAAAATTTGTTTCGTAGATAACTCGTATGTAATCCAATTTTTTTAGTTTTATTTCCATGTCTTGAAAGTTTTGATTGTATTCGTATTCAGAAACCCCAAAAAACATTAAGTATGGGGAAAATATTGGGAATACCTATCCAAGAAAAATAATTATATATTTAAACCACCTAAAATTTTAAAAAAGTTTTTTTGGAAAAATTTAACAAAGTACAATTATAGAGGACTAAAAAAGGGGGAAAATATAGATATAAAAAAAATTTTCAAAAACATTGCAAAATGAAAATGATCTATTACCCTCCCTACTCGACAATACACCATATTAAACCATAAAAAAAAAAAAAAATATCTTTTTTAAAAATATAAATGAAACAAAGATGTCAACCATTTTAATTAAAAATATAAAGGTTTAAGGATTTATGCGCAAAAATGACAAATAATATTGGGTATCTCCCCGAACGGGATTGATGATTTTCCACAAATGGGAACCCCCATTTTTTTTCCCCCCCTAGATACATAAGGGTCCGGTTTTTTGCTTTTTTGTCCCGTTTTTCTTTTCATTATCTCCATAATTTTCCATTTTTTAATTTTGGGTTTTTTCTTTTTTTTTTTAATTTTTTCTTTATTTGGGACAGGTAAATAAGGGTTTTTTTGTTTTTCCGGTTTTACCCTTAAAAAACCGGGAGTAGGCTGAAGGTCTTCAAATGCACATTCACTCAGCTTTTTTTTTAAGTCATTACCATCCGATCGAAAAAAACAAAACGCTGATTCGCTACGGACAAAATCGTTTGAAATTTTTTTGATAGTTTTTTTTTCTTAAATTCGCGATGGACCGCTTCGCCAAATCTTTCTCGATATGTTTCCCCTTTTCTTTTTGTCATTTTTTTTGGTGTTTTACCTTTTTCCCCTTTTTTCAAACCCCCTTTTTTTTGTTTTCATCTGTCTTTGGGTTTTCCCCTTCCCCCATTATGGTTTTCAATAAGGATAAAATTTTTCTATTTTTTAATCTCTTTTAAATGAAAAAATGCCGGCCCCAAATCCTTTTAAACCTTTTTTTAAATTTTCGTGTCTTTTTTAGCCTTTGAAATTCGGTATCCGACGGTCAAATTTTTTATATTTTTTTATTTTAAAAATCACCCCCGCGATTTAGGGTTTTCAATGGAAAAAAAAAATCGGTGGTTGTATGTGGGGGGTTTTGTTAAGGTCACTATGGTTATACCATTCTCCTTGCAGAAATTGTACACTCTATTATTAATCACTTTGTCCGTGATTGAACATTTAGTATGCCTGGCAAATGCTCAAATCTTTTAAAAAAAAGGGCTTCATTGATCCCGCCATTTTTTTAAAAATCTATAAAGAGCATTTGTCGGGGATTGAACATTTAGTATGCCCGGCAAAAAGTCAATCCATTTAAAAAAGGGCGGGTTTATTCAACCATTTTTTTAAAAATCCATAAAGAGCATTTTTTGGACCATTTTTTTAAACTCATATTTATTTTATCCCTTTTGAAAATAAACATGGGGGGGACATATTCTCCCGCAGCACTCACGAACAAAGGCTTTCCCACTTTCCCCCTTCTCCACTTGCAATGGGACCAACTTGTCGTTGTCCTTTAACGTCAATTTTTCCAGGAATGTACACAGAAGTTGAACCGGTTTCGTCGGCATTGTAAATACGATTAGCAGCATTTTTTCGTCTGCGAAGATTTGAAAATTTAGAAAAATAAGTTGATTGTTTTTGTTAAACCCTTTTTACCCTTT
Organism: Listronotus oregonensis; assembly: GCA_019359885.1. Lineage (NCBI taxonomy): Eukaryota > Metazoa > Arthropoda > Insecta > Coleoptera > Curculionidae > Listronotus > Listronotus oregonensis. Next base: position 5,401 of record JAHBCN010024429.1, on the reverse strand, counting down.
TAATGACGTGCTCGTTGCTTTCTCGAGATATGTTAGGATCCTTTTCAAAAACCTATATAAGTCATTCCCAAATATTTTTTAAACCCTTGTTAAAATTATTCGGTATATTGTTGGCTTCCACCTTTTAAAAAAGCGATTTTTTAAAATTTTGGGTTCGTAAAATTTTGTTAATTAGAAAATTCGTTAAAAAAAAAAATAAACTAATTTTATGACGTTATATTATTACCCACTTTAGAAAGGACCCCAAGAGGCAAAAAATTTAAAATAATTACAAAAAATTACCCACTTTCAATAAGACGAAGGTACGAAAAAAAAAATTTAAATTAAGAATAGGCTAGTTTTTTGAAAAATGCATTAAATTTTTTTTCCAGCAGTTTTTTTTATTTTTTAAATTAATTTTTGTCTTTCAGGCTGTCAAAGTACCCCTAAAAGTATTTTAAAGTAAAGTCCCAAAGTTTATGTTTTTTAAAAAAGTACTTTAAGTACAAGTATAAGTACTCGTTAAATGTCTTGCTTTTCCAAAAAAATTTAAAAAAGTACTAATACTGCCCAAGTATTTTACTTGAAGTATAACAAAGTACTTACGTAAACCAAACCCCGACAGTCCATAAAACAACTGACTTTTTAAAAAGATTGCACAGTTTGTCCTTCTGGGCGGGGTTTAAAGAACTGCATTTTTTCCCAATTTTTATTTTGACGACTTTGCCTTTAAGACGGTCCGAAGAGTCCCCAAAAGGTCTGATACTTCTAAACTTTTCTTTTTCCCCAAAAATTGTTTAAGGGTTTATTGCCCGAGTCATAATTTTTGAGACCATAAACCCCATCTTTTTCTGTTGTACATAAAAGGTTTTTTAAAATCAAAGAAATAAAAAAAAATTATTATGAATTTCGGGTAATACCAATCGGCCCGGGGGAAGACCAACTAGCTGCGGTCGTTTTTCCCCAAAAATACATGCTTTTTAAAAAAAATTCCCACGGCATTATCAAAAAAAGGTTATATCTTATACAGATATAAAAAAAAATCATTTTTTCGAGACACCTTTAGAACTTTAAACAGATATAAAAATTTCCCGTGAAAATATTTTTTAACGCACAATATTCCACAAAGCTCAATCGGGGTCACCGGCCGTTTCGACAGTCTGGCCGTATTCCTCTCGGGTTAAAAACACTGCTTGGAGCGCAATTAAAATTAAATCGCCTGGTCGGTCTTCCCCCTGGTTGGTTTTCCCCCATATGACCCTTTAGTGGGAAAAAAGGAAGAAAAGTCGCTTAGTTATCGAAAAAAAAAAAACCGGCGTGAACCAAACCAGACTTAGTGGGATTCTTTAATAAGGTAATGTGTACGAAATCACTTTACGACTTTTTTTAGTGGTCGAGAGTTTTTTTATTTCAAAAAAAACCCAAAAAAATCGGTTTTCAAAAAAACCCGTATTTTAACTTCTACACTGCTCTATCTTTAATAATATTCATGCTATCAAGTTAATTTTTTTTAGATTAAAGTAGAACAATAGCGCTTCAAACAACGCCCCACTTGAAGCTGATATTTTTTTTAAATTTTTAAATAGTACAAACCCAAAAATTTTTTTTTAAAAATTTTTACAATCAAAAAATTTTAAATTTTTAAAAATTTACCATCCCGGTACAAATTGTAGCTAATTTTTAAAAAAAAGTTTTTAAAAAAAAAATTTTTAGTTCCTTTTATATTTGAGTCAGTGATATTTTTTAAAGGCCAAAGTCATTTTTTTTGCGCGCTTGGCACTACAATGATCTTGGTCGGTGGAAGTGTAGTAGGTAGTTAAAGTTGTATCAACGGGTTTAAACGCAGATCTAAGGGCTGTTAAGTTGTTTAGAAAAGAAAAAATTTAAATATCCAAAACAGGTGGGTAGATTTTTAAACCCATACAAAAATATCAATCATTGTTATTAATTACCCCCAATAAGTAGGTTTTTTCCCTTTTTTTTATTGGTTCGGTAAAAAAAACCCCCCAGGGGATTCGTTATTTTTTTGATTATACATTAAAAACCCATTATTTTTTAAACTTTTTTAGCAAAAAAAATTGCGGATGCTTTTTTCTTTTAATTAAATTTGAGAAATATTTTTTAAAAATTAAATATAAACTAGGGCTTCATTAAAGGTTTTTTTTAAACGGGAATATAAAATTTTTTTTTTCCAAAAAAAAGAATGATAAAGCTATTCTTTATATGCCCAATGTGTTGAATAAGAAATGTTGGATTTTTTGTAATAATTTTTTTTAATTAAGGTTGTTTTTTATAAAAAAAACTAACCAGAACAAAAACAACAACTTTCAAACTATGATCTAGTTCTGGTTTTTCCCGGTTAGATTTTCCTCTTAAATTGAAATTTTTTTTATTATAAATGCGCCGTTCTGGTCGGTCATGATTAGTGCTGGTTAGTTGTGGTTAGTGGCTTTTTATTTTCCCTAATTATATTTGTAACTGACTTGAAAAAATTTTTTTTGATTTAATGAAAATTACCCTTATGGAAACCCAAAGTTTTTTATTAAAAATTTAAAATATTTCCGAGCAACACTTAAACGTCTTGAAGCGATGGATGAATTTATTACTTGTAAATCGTAAATGTTAAAATAAAATGTCAAAAAATAAATTTTTTGATTTTTATTGCCTTTTCTTGGTGAAAAATACATCATCCCATTTTTTTTCCAAATAATATTCAAAAAAATTTTTCATTGCAAATTTAAGAATCGTCCAATTCCGTGGGTAATTTTTTTTCATACCCAAAAATGTAAAATTTAAATAGTTTTTTAAGGTTCATTAGTAGCATTTTACGTAAATTTAATCCATTTCTGCCTTAAAATCTTTAAAAAGTTTTGCAGGAACGAAATTTACACTTTACAACATTTTAGTTCTTCTTTCACAAGCATGTTGGGAAATTTAATTTTGGGGTTTACATAAAGCCATTTCTACGTATTTTGGCAGCATCTTAATAAAATTTAAATTTTTGGGCATTTCTTTGGGAAGTAAAAGATCTATCTGAACATCACTACCGATACTGCAGAAAAGGTGATATTGTCGAATATTTTCGTGTAGGTTCGGAAACCGTTTTCCTATTTTTGTGCGATTTTGTTTCTTTCGAGATGTATGGTTTAACATAATTTATGATATTTCTCATCAAACGAAAATAAATCTTTTTAGCCACGTAATTTAGATATCATATTAATGTCGTTTCTATTCCTGGCAGCTTTTTATTTTTTGATGGGTAGCTTTTTTTACTACCTTTTGTACTATGTAAATAAATACCCCAAACAGGATTTATAAGGTAAAATTAAATTCGTATTTTGTTTCATCAAAAATATAAACTAATATAAAGTTACCAACTATACTATGAAGGTACCTAATAATATTTAAATTACTTGTTTAAACAGATTTTTTATATAACTTTTCTTCTTTTTATTTTTACTATTGCCAAAAAACACATTTTTTTTAAAATTAAAACTATCGCATTTAAGTTTATGTCCTAAATTTAAAGGGCCCGGGGCGGGGCCCTTTGATTAAATTATATAATGTTTTTAGAATCTTTTAAGTTTTACGACAGTCTTTATGATATTTTATTTTAATTTTGCCATTTAAAAAATTTTCTTGACAAATTTTTTTGCAGATTGTCCTGCCTTTTTTTAGCACAAAAGTAATGATAACAACCCTTGTATTCTAGGTCAGCGTTTTCAACCTTTTTTTCCCGGGACCAAAATTTAGTTATTTTTTTTTTTTAAAATAATTTTTTTTTGGGGTAAAAATTTCCCCGGGCTAGTAAAAATTTTTCCCCGGACCACTTTTCCATTGGTCCCCGACCACGGTTGAGAATATTTCTAGGTCTTTGTAAAAAAATTTGTATCCCAAAACACTTTTCTTCAAATAATTCCCTTTATTGTTTTAAAATTTTAAATACATACAGACACTCTAAATTTCGCAACCACCACTACTAATGTATTACTTAATCGCCCCTATCCCATGGGACATTGGGGCCCCATAATACTTTTTTTCGTCTGAAAAAAAAAAAACGCTTTTGCCCAAAAGATACGCTCTAGGAAAAAATTTTTTTTTAAAAAGTTTTGTTATTATTTGGCTATTTTTCTTCGCTGCATGTATGAAAATATTTTTAAAAAAAAAAAAGTTTTTCGATTTGAAAATTTCAATACCAAAATATTTATTTTTAGTTTATATGATTTTTTAGAGGGAAAGAAAGGGAATTGTGCCCAAACTGTTTATAAGGTTAAAAGCGCTACAGTGTGGGCTTTAATTTGACACAAAAAAATTTCGGTATCTTTGATAGTTTTAAAGTTATGGCGGTGGGAAAACCCAAAAAAAAAAAATTTTTTTTTTAAGTTAAAAAAAAAATACTTTTTAATAATTTAAAAGTTCGAGACCAAAAAATGTCGTAAAAAACGTTTCATGTGCCCGGGGACATACTCAAAACCCAACAGGTTTGATCTGGTTCTACCCAAAAAAAAAAGACACGATAGACTTACGGAATCGCTCCCCCACTTACCCCTAGAAGTTTTCCCTCCACATTACTATTTTTTGGGGGGCCAAATTTTACTGAAAGTTTGATAATTTTTTATTCACTTGCAGTGTACCCGGGCTTTCTTTTGGCCCGTAGGCTAAAATGTTTTTTTTTGCCACCCCATAATATTTAATATTTTTTTGGTTTAAAAAAAAATTTGCATTAAAAAAAATTAAACTACATAGTAATTCTCATAAAAATGTGTTTTGGGTTTTTTTTTTATTGTTAAATATAATTTTTTTTTAATCAATTTACGATTACCTTTTTTTTTTAAATTTAAACCCTAAATTTGCCGCCCATAATATTTTCCGCCCGGGGGTTCAGTCTTTGGGAAATTCACCCCGAGGGACGTTTTTTTCGGCTTTTGGTATAACACAAGAACAAAAATGTATAAAAAATAATTTTGGGAAATTCTCTTACTGAATAATTTTTTAAAAAGTGATTAAAGGATTATTACTGTTACTATTTGGGACGCTTATTTTTAAAATGAATGGATACCCAAAAAGCAACCATTATTTCCCCTTTGGGGGTTTCTATCAGAAGATTGTTTTATTTTGTATATATTATTATTATTACGATTATTTTTAAAATGCAAAAGTATAGTGAAAAAAAAATATCCCAAGATGTTATCCGACGAATTGTTACGCTGTAAACTAATATTGTAATCGTTGTTTAGATGTTAAATGGGTAGATAGTAAAAAAGGTTTTTAATAATTAAATATGGGGATCAAAATTTAAAAAAAGTACGCATAATGGCGTAGAGTTGAAAAAATAGTATTTTAATCCAACATTAAAAAGGTAAAATGATCAAAGGGGATAATTTTCAATATTATCAAAATCATATAGTATTATACCTATCAT
>JAHBCN010024428.1:0-11867 GCA_019359885.1 Listronotus oregonensis | reverse complement strand
AGAACCAACGGGTCCCGGCTAAGAAAAAAGACTTATCTTAATAATGGTGATAAAAAAAAAAATTAAAAAAATGGGATCAATGTTTTTAAAAAAATTTTAACTTTAAAGTCAAGAAATTTAATTTTAATTTTAATTCGAAATCGATACTCAACCCTTTGGGACCCCCCCAAATAATTTCCTCCCAATCTTGGGGGTTGGACATCTTGGACCCGCGTCATCGGGTCAGCGGTTGAAAAACAGGAGGAAAGAAAAAATTGGAAAAACCCCTCATTAAAAGGGACTTGTAACGTATCGACTATCATCGGGGAGGACTCCACCAACGCCAAGGGTTTTTAGAATCTTAGAAGTAAATTCTCAAGTTGGGGGGGGCCAATCTTAAAAATTTTTCCTCTAAAAGTCGGTGGGGATTTTGGGCGCTTCCCCCTACCCCCCAAAAAGGGTTAAAGAGATCAATTTTTAAACCCCCAATTTTTTTTGGGGGAGTAGGAGAAGGGGAATCTGGGGGATTTTGTTCGATCATTTTTCCGCGACCCTGAAGGAAAATTTCAAATTTCAGGAAAAAGTTGGTAAATTTAAAAAAAATACGTGATTCCTATTTTAAATATTTTTATTTTTACCTTATAAATAAAAAATCATGTTTCTTTTTTAGGGTTGGGCCAATTAAAAAAAAAATTATAAGAATATGAATAAATGATTTTTTAAAAAAAGCCCTTTTAAAAACCCATTATTATATCTTTCGTGAGAAAATAAAAATTTTTTTTTTTTTTCCCCCCGTTAAGGAAAAAAAAAACCCCAAAATTTTTTTCCCCCAACGAAAATAATAAAAAATTTAAAATCTTTTTTTAGTGGGGGAGATGTTTGTTTGGAAAAAATCCCTAAGGTTTTTATTAAAATCTTGACGTCATACATTAATTGGAATTTTGGGTGAGGCTTATTTTAGAGTCAAAAAAAACTTTTGGGGGGGCCCCCTACGCAAACATCGGCCCGGGGGGGTGTAGATAGGGCTTAGGCTGGGGTAAACCCCCTTTTAATTTATTATTTTTTTAAAATTTTAAAAATTTTTTTGAATATTAAAAAAAAAAACACTCTGTATATATTAATCTAATTTTTTTTAAACCACATTGAAAAATTGATTTTTAAAAAAATTTTTAAAACCCAAATTTATTAAAATAAACTAAAACTACGGCAAAAAAAATTATTAAAGTGTTATAAAGTTTCATCGGACGAACGGCGATGCTGGAACCTCTGCTGCGTGGTTACGTTGGCACATTTGGGGGGAACGGTTTTTTAAATTTTTTTCCTTCCGTTTCCCCAAAAGTTTTTCCATATGTGGAATTTAACCTTGTATCGGAAAAATTTTTTTGGGGTGATCTGGTACAAGTGTCAAAAACCCCCAAAACATGGTGTTGATCCATTGTCACATATTCAATAAACCATGTTTTTTTGGGGGGGAAAATCTTCGGTTTCCAGCATTATCGAAGCGGCGGAGATTATAACGAAAATGTTAAAACTTTTTACTAACGCTACTAATACGACATATGACGAACTTCAAAACCCAGGGTTGAATCGAATGAGTTGCTGTTGTAGAAAGGTTATAATATCTTCTAGTAGTCATGAGATATAAACAAATCATCCCCTAAAAAAAAATTAAAAAACTTGTTTTTTTAAAAATTGGGGGAAACTGCTTTAACATTCCTTCTGTTCAAAATTTCGACCCCCCAATTTGGGGCAAATGTGCAATATTTAACATTTTTTTTAGTGGTCCGATAGCGGATCATCTCCTCTTTCTAATTATTAAATTCAATATGGCTCATATAACCCCAAATACATCATCTCCCCCAAGGGAATAAAACCAGCGTCACCTTTTTTTAGAAAAATTAACGAAATTTTTAAAAGGGTGTAATCTTTGTTCTAATAAAAAAATTTTTAATATTGTTTTGTAATGGATAACAACCATCGTAAAAAACATGTTTATGGATGACGTTGTAACCCAACTAAAGAAATAAAACAAAAAAGGGGTTTTATTTATTCATTTATTTCATTAAAATTTTAAAAATTTTTTTTTAAAGTGATCAGTCCTTTTTTTGGATAAAGAAATAAATTCTAACATATAATAATATTTTTTAAAAAAAAACAATTAAAATATTTTTAAATTTTAAAACCAACACCCTTTTCCAACATATAAACTCATCAGTTAACAAATCGTTATAAAACGATCAAAAATTTTAAAATTTTTTGGATTTAAATTTTAAAACCAAAATTAATTACATGAGCGACATCGATAAATGCCCCCAATATCTAAAACACTAAAACATACACACTATAGTTTTTACCAACCCCCATGGTTCGCTCGTTCAGCAAGGATGCAGTCAAATGGTAAAAATTTGGGGAAAAAAAAAATTTCTACTACATCACTTTGTACGAACAATCAGTTTGGCAGCAATTCTAGAAATTCACGCCAATCATCATAACTTGGGGGGATGGTGATCTGATCTTCGGGTAGGTTAAACACGTGTTGAAAATTTTTAAAAAATGGAACCCTACCCCCTTAACCCCCGGGGTAGTTGTAATATTGAAATGCGTACTGGTAGACAGACTTCCCCAAAAAAAACTTCTTTTCATTTTTAATTTCTATTCTGTTCTAGCACCATTTGATCAAAATATTCCCAACACGTGGATTCGGTAGACATTTTTGATGAACAATCCTCATACAGCAAAAACCCCCAAAAAAAAAAGTTATGAACGCATTTCTGGTTTCTTTACCCCCCCCCGGCTGCGGTAAGTTCTAAAAATAATATTTAGAAACGCCCATCCACATCTCTCTCGCTAAATTCAGACTTTTTTTAAAAAAAAAGTACAAAATCTTTATAAAATTCTTCAAAGATTGGTTTTTTGATAACGTAAAAAAAGGGGGAAATTGAAAGATTTTTTTCTTCTCCTTCGTTGACCAACATATATCTCCCATAAAGTTCTATATTAACTTTAAAACCCCCCCGTGTTTTTTGGGAAAAATGGGCTAAAAGCATTAAAATTTAAATTTTTAAGTCTTCTAAATACTCTTTCATCGGTCTTGTTTGAAATTCTGATATTAAACAATTCGGTTTTAAACCCTTCTAATTGCTTAACCCCCGGTCGAACATCTTCTTACTTTTTCATGTGTTTTTTTTTGATAAAAACTTTGGAATTATTTCTATGTTACATTGTTACAGAACGGCTTTGGGGGGAAGGTTGAACTTAAACGAAGTATTTGCTGGCGATTGATTGTTTTTTCTTCTACGGAGACGGGGAACTTGTAGGCAAAAGGGGGGAAAGATCTTCATATTCTTTTCCCTTTAAAAATTAAATAATTCTTTTTTTCAAACTCGGGATGAACGCCAATCAAAAAGGGGGTTTTTTTCCCCGTTTTTTACATCTTTAATCGAAAAAGCAAGATAGGCATTTAGCGAAATTTAAAGTTTAAAAAAAAATTGGGACCCCGTTCTCAGCTGGTGAAAGGGGGGGAGCCGGAAAATTTCTTGCTTCGATCTCCCCCCAAAAAAAAGTTCCCTTTCAAATTTTTTTCACCCACCAAAAAAAGATATGGTCGTTGAATAAGGTATGGTAAAAATAGGAGCAAATTTAGAACGAGCACTTTGTAATTTTTTTTCCCCATCTCATAACCGGAGTATGTTCAAAAATAAATTCGGCCGCCAAATTGACCAACTTTTAAAGAGATATGGGAACATGGGTTTCCCTCGGAATTCAGATTCTCCGTAAGCGGTTCAAGATCGTAACCCCGGAACTCTTTCTCAAAAAAAAGGAAATTCACAATAAAACAGTCAACAAGGGAATTTTTTTTAAAAACACTTAAAACAACTAAATAAAGGAAGTTATTTAGTATTAAGGGGCTGGGTTTTTAAAAATTTTAAAAAGGTTTCTTTGTTAACCAAAAACTTTTTTGGGGAAATAAAATTCTAATAACGCTTCCTGTTTACTGATAACCATTTCCCTGTTGAAACAACATCCTGAAGTTGTTTTTGTCTAAACCCACCCCCAGATATTAATCCAACTGTTTTTTGAATTATAAAAGCCATTTTACATTTTTTTTTTCCCCCTTTTTTGCTAATACTCTTTGTTTAAAAGGAAAAAATCAGGCTGTTTAGTTTTCTGTAACTCGTCTTCGAAAAACCCCCAACCACTAATAGGATGAGGGGGAAACCTCTCAAATAAGTCGTTGTATAGTTATAGCACTTTGGCTATTTTAAACAATTCTGTAATTAAAATTTGGCATATAACCTTTAACAAAATGTTTACCACTTTTAGAAAAAATCCCAACCGTTTTCCCCCAATTTTTTGACTGAGTTTTTTTTAAAAAAATTTTCTATTATGTTTATTCACATCCTTTACTTCATTCCAATAGTGCGATGTTTTTTTTTTTATAAAAATTTTTTTGTCCTAACAAGTCTAACCATTTGTGATAACCATTTTTAAAAACCCCTTTTTAAAATTTTCCCTTTAAATTTTCGAATAACTCTTCGGGAATTGAAGCTTTTAAAAAAACCCCCAAATACTAAATGATGTATTTAAAGTTTCTTTTATAAGTCCTTAAAACCTTTATAGTATTCTTTTAAATTTTCAGTCACCATTTTCTTTGGAAAATTTAAGACTTTTAAATATTTGTATACCTTTTTAATTTCCCCCGTTTTGGGGTCGGTCTAGTCCAAAAAATTTTTAAAAACAATCAATCACAACCAGTATTTCTTATGCTTTTTGTTTTCACTTTTTATCAAAGGGCCGGGCGGAAAAACAAATGTTTTCCCCAAAAAATTTGTATAAAAACTGCGACGTTTAAACTTCTTCTTTATAGGGCCTTGGGTCTTTTAAAAATTGTTCCCCGCCTTCTTATCCCCTATTAAAATGATGATTTTTTTTAATCACTTAAAATATACTTAAAGGCTGGGATCAGGAAAGTTGGGAAAAACAACAAAAACCCTTTAATCACCTTTTTATGCTCCGTTAACTTTCGTTTTTTTGTGTTAAAAACACCTTAGCTATTTTTTCTTTAATAAAAAACAATTCAATTGATCGGAGAGCGTATTAATAACCCCTTTTTTTAACCTCTAAATCCTTTCAGATTAAAAGAGTTTTAAATTTATCATCGATACCCATTTTAAAATGAATCCTTCCCTAAAAACCCAAAATTTTTTATTATTATTTTTGCATCCTTTTATCTGACTTAAAAAGTTTTTGATTTCAACATTTTTTTTAAAATTTAAATTTACGGGTTTTTTGGGAAACTCAAACTGGTCTTATTTTTAAATTTCTTGTACAACTTAACGACTTTTTTTAAATCATCAGTAGTTTTTTAAATCATTAAAACGTTTTGATTTCAACGTCTTTTTTTGAAAAATTTCAATTGACGTGTGTTTGGATCTAAACTGGTCTTATTTTTTTAAAGTTTTTTTTGGGGCGTTCAACGACTTTTAAACCAGAGTTTTTTTAAAAGGGTATTGGGGGTTGTAGAAATATTAATTTTCCCATCCTTTTAAATTTTTTTGGGAACTATATCTTTTTAGGTTGTTTCACATTAAAAGTCTATATCTCTAACGTTATATTCACCATCTTTTGTTGGGGAATAGGGAAGGTTTTATAAAATTTTTTCCCCCGGGCGGAGGGGGTACGAACGTCCAAACGTTCATGGTTCATATATAAAGGGTTAGACCAAAACTCCATATTAATAAATTCGATAAAAAGCCGATTCAACCCCCCCAAAATATTAGTAATTTCTTCAATATTATTATTACCAATCTGTTTGGGGCCCAAAAATTTTTAATCCTTCACCAACTCGTTTGAAATTTAAAAGGGAAAAATCTTTAGGTTTTCCGTATATTCTATTAAAGCATTTCCCCTTTTTTGTTCGAAGAAGAAGTAGATTTTTACAGTTTTTTTTACTTCAACGGAAAACCTGGGGTTTAGTCGGTGTAGAAGATTTACGCTTAGCGCAGACGCTTGACTAGAAGCTGAACTAAAACGAATAATTTTTTTTTTATTAACGCCTTTATTTCCTTTTGTGACCAAAGGGGTTTAAAAATTTTTTTATGAAAAATTAGTTTGCTCAAATTTTGTGAAAATTCTCCACATCTTCTGGTTCTTGATTAGGGGCATCTGGGTTTTTTAAAACATTAAATCTAAAGGCCTCGATTTTGGATAAATGGTATTATCGTCTTAATATCGATTTTTCAAAAAAAAAAAGGGTTTTTTAACCCCCGCCCAAAAGCATCAGTAGAACCGTCATAGGCTGCCTGGTGGGTTTTTTTGGGTTGGGGCCCCTAAAAAAGTAAACCCCAAAACTCAGAATTTTTTTGGGGTATTTTTAAAAAATCATTATACATTTCGGATTTATAAAATTTATATTCAACATCTTAAAGGAGTGTTGTTTTTTTGTTAAAATTTTTCATCATATAAAACATCATAAATCATCTTATCCCCCCTTTTTTTTAACAAACATATTCGGAAAAAAAGGTGGTTTTGGTTTTAAAAACTTTTTGGGGTTTTTTCCTTTTTAAATTTTTTTTTCTCTTCTTTTTGGTTTTTAAAAAAAATTATTGGCCCTTTTGTTTAGCGCTTTAGTTTTTAAAATTGGTTCGGAAAAATTTTTTAAAAAATTTTTAAAAGCGTTTATCTTCTTCGTTTCTCCCCCAAATTTGTTTTTTGAATTTTTTGAATACTATTGGGGCTTCAATTTTTTGAACTCTTTCTAGCTTGTTAAAACCCCTGGTTGAGAATGCTCGGTCTTTCCCCTTTAAAGGGGGGCCCTTTAAAACCGGTTTTTCCTTGAAAAAGATCGGTTCCTTGAACAGTTCGTTCCCCGAACAGGGCGGTTTCAAAAAAGATGGGTTTTCTTTAAAGGGGGTTTTTCAAAAAAGTTTTTTTCCCATAGGGCGTACAAGTTTACAACTAAAAAAATCGTATGTTGGGGTTATTTAAAGGGGTCGTTTTTTCGATATTTTCCCTTTTTTTTTTTAAAATCACTACTTAACAATTCAAAAAAACCCCTAATTCTCCCAAAAAACCCCCTAAACCTGTTTAAACTTATCAAATGACATGCCCGTTTAAAAATTTGTAAAAAAATTTTTTTTCAAGTTGGATCATCTTGTTTAAATAATCAAACCCCATTTTTATTATCCCTACTAGTTGTTTAGGTATTTTCGAATAAGTTTGACACAAATAAAAAAAATCAACTTCACTATGTCAATACAAAAAAATTTTTTTTTTATCCTGTTTTTTGCAAGCAACGTTATCGAAAATGAATATAAGTGAGGGGTTTGCAAAAACTGGTCGATGCTCATCGTTTCCTAAATCCGAAAAATTTTAAACCCCAAACGGGTTTTGAGCCCTTTGTAAAAACAAATATTTTTCCCAGTAATGATTTCGAATAAACATACACGTTTTTAAATTTTAAACCGTTTGGATCTCCAAAAGGGTTTGCAAAACATTGGTTTTTACAATTACTAGGGCCCATATCAAACTCTTATCGTATTGGAAAAAGCCACCATGACGCCTGTTGGGGAAAACGAAAACAAAATTCCGATATTGATGCCAATCTTTTGTTTCTCTTTACGCATGCTCTCTATAAAAGTAGACCTCGCCCTCAATGACTTTATTTTTTGGAAAACCTTTGGGGGGCCGGGGGCCCCAAAAAAGTTATTTAAAAAGCTCCCGGGCGAACTTCATTTACCAGGTTATTCGTATTGTCAAAGAAAATAATACCCGCATTTGAAGGGCCCTTAAAAAAAAAAAACCCCGCACCCCCGACGGCGGCGCTTTTTTTTGGGGAAAAATTTTTCTTTTTACCTTTTTATTTAAATTCGCGGGCAACAATTCAACGGTTCGTTGAAAGTTCCATCTATTTTAATCTATTCATTTTCAGAGGAAACAACTTTCGTTTAAAAAGGAAAATGGGTTTTTAAAACGTTTTTTTTTTAAAATTTCGTTCAAATTTGGAATTTAAAAAAGCCGGCCCCCCTTTTTGAGGGGATAAATTTTTGATTTTTGAACATTTTGGGGTGTTTTTCCCCCAAAACAAAACTTTTGGTCGGTGTCGTTGAATAACTTAATCCCCCAAATTTTTTTTATTTTCATCTCTGCGATTTTTTTTATCAAAACTAAATTAGTCACGACGAAATATTGGACTGGGGGTATAGAAAAAATTTTCCCCCACTATTTTTTGGGGTTTTAAAAAAAAAGTAAGCAAAAATTTTTAAATTGATAAAAAATAATATTTTTAAATACATAACTTTTAAATAAATTTTTTTTTTCTGGAAAAACCCTACCTTTTTTTTGAAATAGAAAAAATTATAAAAACCTATTATTATTTATGAAAGTATGTACAGTGTGTCCTTTTTTTTAGACTTTTTATGGGGGATCACTTATTGGGGATAAAAAAGCCTTTTTCCCCCTACTTTGCTACTTTTTAAATGAAAGATGCCTGCCATTAATCAATTTTTCATAGTCCGCTGCGTTTTTTGGGGGAATTTTTGTTTTTGAAAATCCCGTTTTTCCCACGGCTTCCAAAAATTTTATGGAAGAACAAGATTTTTTTTAAATATTTAATTTATCCTCATGTTTAGCTTTTAAAAAACCCATATAACACTTTGATTTTATTTTTAATTTTAAAAGACCCCAATTTTTTGTGTTTAAAATTTTTATTTCCTACTAGGCCTGGATGGCTTGGGCTAAAAAATCCTTTTTTATACTATTAATATCATTAGTTTAAAAGTCATTAACAAGAAATTTTTTAAACAAAGAAAAATTTATATTGTATGTTTGAAATCAGGACAACAAGTTTTTTAAAAAAAAAAAAAACAAAGAATTTATTTAAAAAATAAAAATTTTTTTTCTCATTTATTAATTTATTTGAAAAAATTTTTATTAAAAGGGGTTAATTTTTTTTTGGTCGTTTTATAAAAGAGATTAAAAAAATAAAATTCAGAAAGATGGTTTAAGGGAAAAAAATTAGACTTTCTAAATATTTCCCCCCAGGGGGATTAAAACTTTGGGGAAAAAAAATCTGGGGGTTATTTTTTGGTTTAAAAACTTTCCCCCCTTTGTGGGGGTGCTATCCCCAAATTTTTTTTAGAAATTCAACTTTTCCTTTAAAAATTTTTTTTTTTTGTCTTATTCTTAATTTAAAATATAATATTTAAACTTTTTTTTATATGTTAAATTTTTTAAAGTGATTGGTAGCCAAGTACATATCATAATAGTGTCGATATCGATAAGAAAATTTTGGGAAAAGCATAAAAAAACACAATGAACTGATATTTTTTATTTACTTTTCAAGTTTTTTCTTTTTAAAAAAATTTTTTTAGAATTTTACCATTTGCAAAACTTGAAAAAATTTTTATAAACAAAATGTTCAAAAAAAAAAATTTGTGTTTTAAATTTTGTCTTTATTCCCCAACAGTAAATTTTTTCTATTTTTTTTTTTTAAAAACTTTTTCCCAAAGGGGGAAACGATGTGCATAAATTCTTTAAAAAAAAATTTTTTACTTGCTAAATAAATGATGCACAAATTTACTTTCTGTGGGGAAATTCCAAAACATCTTGAAAACCCCCAGTTTTTTCAAAAAAAATTTTAAATGCCAGATTTGACTCTGGGGGTTTTCCCTTTGATAAAAAGCATTTTAACAAAAAAATTTTTTTTAGTCAAATGTTACTTTAAAATTTTTTAAACCATTAATGTAACTTTGGGGTTTACTATACTTTTTTAGTTGCAAAATATTGCATGGTAATGTGCATACCTGTTTCGACACCTCATTCTTTAAAATTAGTCTGTTGGAATTTGGGTGGGCTTGGCTAGATAAAGTTTTTTTTGTTTTTACACCTGGAAATTTTGGTTTTTCCCCCCAGTTCTTTTTTTTTGGGGTTTAAAACTAAATTCAATATGCACTGGAAAAAAACATAACCTAAAAACAGAAGTATATACGCGGGTTTTATACACTCATGAACTGTAGGCATATCAGGCGTTTTTTTTCATCCATATTTCATTCATTATTTCCCTTTTATTGGAATTTTTAAAAGGTATTTCGTTTATTTAATGCCTAAAACTTTTATTGTTTTGATTTGTACGTCAAAACCCAACCTGTCAAATGATAATCTTCTTTTCCCTTTTTGACATGGGGGTTTTGGGTTTTTTCTTTAAAATTTTTTGGCGGTTAGAACGACCAGTCATGTCCCCCAAATTATATTGAAATTTTCTAGATCATATTCCCTCTCTTTCTTTCTTTCCGGCTCGTGAGGTCGTTTCAGTCTAACACATAAAAATTTGGGTTTAGCTACGGGGGGCCACAATGTATTGGAAATTTTCGTGAAACGCGACAAAAACACCGGATGGACTTTTTTTTTTGTTTTACGGCCAAGTTGGTTAATGAGGGGTTTTTTTTAAAATTTCGGGGTGTACGGAATGCCATGTTTAGTAGTTTTGTTGCTGGTTTTACATATTTCTCCCCAAGGAAATAATAATACTGTCGCATGAGGTTGCCCTTTGTGCATGCATCCTGACTGAGTAGGCGAGCCTTAAGGTTCGGTAGATTAAAAAAAAAAACGTTTCTTCCATAAAACTAAATTTTCCTCAAAAGGGAAAACCTCTTTTACTTTCTAACTCTTGAACGGAGTGTAGTGCGTTATTCTTTCCAATTTAATTTTTGGTTTTTTCCAACCTTTTAAAAGGGATTCGTTGGAAGATAAACGTTTTAAGTGTTTCTGAAGTCGGTTGGGTTTAAAATGGATATTTCCAAATGGATTTGGTTTGGGGTTTCGTTTGAGCCCCAAAAAACGTGCCATTTAAATTTGGGTTTGGGACTACTGGATGGTTTTGGAGCTTGTTGAAAAAAAGGGGGACTTCCATTTTTTAAATGTTATTTTCTTAAAAAAACCCCCCTGTAAGGGGGAGCGATAAAATTTTTTACATATCTTTCTTATGAATTTCGAGTTTAGTGAACATGCTTTTAATAGCGAGGTTATGGCTGACTTTTTTTTTTTAAATTAAAACTGTTATCCATTTTTATTCACCAGTAAGGTACTTATTTATCTCTTAAAAAGCAAAAAAGCTGTTTTTTTTAAACTAAAATGTTTTTATCGTCTAGACCCAGGTATTATCCGAGCCTCCATACTATCTCTTTCTCTTAATGTGAATATTTTTGAATAATTTAATCAGGTCTTATTAGTCATATTTAGTATTTCCTTAAAAAACAAAAAAAATTTAGGGGACCCCAAAAAGGGGGTTGCCGACGATCTGCCGCAATCTACTAGGCCGAAAAAAGACCGAGTCCCAACGCATTTGCATGGCCCAGCTTAAAATAACGCCACATTTGGGTCCTTTACCAAACCCCCCCCCCACGTGTGACCACTTTTTCAGTCTGCTCTCCGAGATATCATGGGATACCCGGGGCGTCAAAAGCGACATCCGAAGGATAAAACCCCCCCTAAGCCCTTTTTTAAACAAAAATCCCAAAAAACTTTTTAAAACCCAAACCCCAAATGTTGTGGCAATAAAAAAAAAGTCCCATATCGATTTAATACTACATCCTTTTTCTTTTGGGGTTGTGACAAAATTAAATTCAACTACCAAACTGAGTCTAACAGAACAACAACAGAAATATCCAGATCAAAATAATGTACCAGCCGATGCAAAGCCAAGAGGATTAATTGAAAATTAACCTCCAAAGTCTTCCCGATCTAATAGAATGACAAAACTCTAAGATAGCACTTAGTGGATTTATCCCAAAACCCTTTTCCTCGGGGCAAAAACTATTCTTTCCAAAGGGAAAAATACTCCCCCGAAAGTTTCGCGCCAAGTCAGGGGGCCCACCCCCTCACTGGTCGCC
>JAHBCN010024427.1:0-11908 GCA_019359885.1 Listronotus oregonensis | reverse complement strand
AAAATACAAACCCTTATTTTCTTTTTAAAGGGTTTAATTATCATTGTAATTTAAAATACCCGCCAATCCCCAACAAAATTCAAAGGATGAAGTTGTAACTATCGATATCGACAATCTATCGATTTTAACGAAATGCTAAAATGCGAAATGCTTTAGACTTTACACTAAAACACAGCCAGACTACAAATAGTTTCAATTGGAATAAAACATAAAAACTTACATCAAAATGGTTTTCACAACAATAATAGGATGTCCTTTGGGCATTTTCTCAATACCTACAGCAGACACCAGGTTTTCTCCATCGTCTTGTTTTGGAAGAGAAAAGAATATTTTTGAAGATCCTAAACTCGGCCTTTGGTTCGCAAATGAAATTTACATTTTTTTTCATTTTGCATAAAATAACGGAAATTTATTTCGTAAAAAGGCTTCATATCAAGGAAAGTTTGGCGATAATAATAACTAAGTAATAAATTGGAATATTTGGAAAGAACACACACTATTTACTAATTAGAAATTATTAATAAATATTAGAGGTTACAGGTTATACAGGTTGACATTGACAATATGACATTGGCAGGAAACCCCAACTTTGTAGATTTTGGGATATCGATATTTGATGACAGGCATATCGAATAAAAAAAAGTGACAACAAAGCAGAAATTCCACCAATAGAAAATTTGGGGCCGTGACGTCACGGGCCTACAAAATTCAAACTTAAAATTGATTTTTAAGGTTTCCGGAGGCCAAAAATCGGGAAAATATTTTTGGCCTTTATTTTCATGTGGCTTTGCAATAAGTAATAAAAATCATAAAAAACGCTATTGCGTATGATCAGACTTTTAAAAACGCGATAGGTATGTTATTTAGAAAAGTTTACACTATTTTAAAATTTTTTGTACACACCTAGTTCTTAAATACACCTTCCATAAGAGCGCTTACGTGTAAATAGTGTCCCACTATTTGTGAATAACAAACAGACCTTATATAAGGGTGATTCATAAGAAAATGTAATATTTAGTACGTAGTCAGAGTCCAAAATAAACAAAAAAGTCTATACAAATATGGTCCGAAAGGGCCCTTTCGTTTCCGAAATACAGGGTGTTCACCACAGAGCTGACTTTGGCTTAGAAGTAAATGGTGGAATTTTTAAAAATTATAAAACCAGCTTATGTTTAACCGAAATAATTTAAGAACAATAATTTTATTAAAAATTAAAATACCTATTGTTAAATTCTACATTTTTTTTTTTTTTTTTTTAAATTTTTGCTATAAAAAATAGATGTTTTAATTTTTTTAAAAATCCAAATATTAAAAAGCTTTAAAATTTTAATTTAGTATTTAAAGAGACAGTCATATTTAATCTTTATTGATTTATATTTTTTGAAATTTTAAAAATTAAAATTTTTTAAATTAAAAATATTATAATTTTTAAAAAGAATACACTTTGTAAAGCCCTTTTTATTAATAAAAAAATTTAATGTGTACTAAAAAATTGCCCCGGGAACCATGCATTTTCTACTTTATGTTTATTTTTAATTTATTATAACGGTATATTCTCGTCATTATTTCTTTTTTATTTTTTCCAAATTGTTTCTGCTTGAGGAGAAATTGAGCTTGGGTTTATTACCTGTTATTATTTGTGTAATATAGCAAAATAATATTAAGTATCTAAAAACTAGATTTAATGTATGGTTATTTTAAACACAATTGCAAAAGCGGTTCTATGCGTTCAAAAGTAATTTAAAAACACAAAAAAGATGATTTTTTCAATTACGTTTGAAAAAACAAAAGAAAATGTTAAAAAAAATATTCTTTAAATCACTATTTAGTTTATTCAAGGTTTTCTAAATTAAATATATTGAAAGAGCCCAATTAGACTTTTTTTTTTAAAAAACCATTATTTTTTTTAATACAATATTTTTTTAAAAGTTAACATGAGCAAATTTTTTGGGCATCTTTTTAAACAATTAAAATAAATTGAAACATTTTCGCAAGGACAAAGTGTGGAAACAATTAACGTTTTTTACCCATGTATAAGAAAAATTTTAACGTCCAATTAAAAGGCCGTTTAATCTATTAATGTGTTTTTTTGCCAATGACAAATCAACGGCGAAACATTTTAAACCTTAATTAACAAATTGCCTTTTATTTATTTAGCGTCGTTGACACAGTTCGTTTGTATTTTCGGCTTCAAATAATTTGACAGCAAAATTATGGTGATTTTTTATGAAAATTTCACACCAACATTTTTCGACCAATGAAATGCTTTTCAATGTTGCCATGGTAACCTATGTTTTTTTTTCAAAAGTCCCCCTGGGGACCCTGAGGGTTTTATAGGGGAAAATTTTTTTTTAAAAAGGAAAAAGTGACAATTGACAATAACAACTCTAGAAACGTATTTTGCTAAACCTATTTATATTATATTATTTTAAAACAAATCGAAAATAAAGAAAATAAGTATATTATAATTTATTTACTTCAGAGCAAACGATTTCGCAAAACTTTTTAAATGTACCTTTAATTATTCTTTTTTTCTATTTTTTTCAAAGGAAAAAATCCAATTGAAACTTCATTTAAAAATAGTGTGTTTTTTAAAAATTAAGAAATATTTGAAAATTTTGTTTAATTCTGTCTGATAAATCTGTATTTTCTTGATTTTTTAGAAGAAACGTTGCAAAAATTTTTGAAAAAAATTATCTCTAACTGTCGTATTTTGCAACGAGGCAAGAACGGGATGTGTTTTAACATCCTCATTTGTTTGCAAAATGCAATTGGGGTATATTTATCCAAAATATTTATTCCAAAAAACACTTAATTTTCGATAAACAATCAATAAGGCTAGAAGTTTAACAAAGAGCTTTTTTTAGAAACATTTATATTGACAGTTGTCTCCAAATAAGTTCAGATAAAAAACCCAAAAATAATTATAGCTAGATCTCAGATATAAAAAGAAAATTTAAAATAGTTTTTAACTATTTTATAATAATATTAATAAAATGGCAAAAAAATTTAAATATAATAATATGATTATTTTTAAAAGGGGATTTAAAATACGTACAATACAATAATAAATAGTGAGTTAATTTTTAATTAATTTTTGGAAATTACAACGACACAGGATTGGGCTGATCATACGATTCACGACGTATCAAAAACCTTTTACTAGCTTTTCGATGAGATCTGGGTATAGATCGAAAACCGGGCACAAGAGTCGCAGAAATTTTCAAAGTTAGTTAAGAAACAATAAAATATTGTTAATTTTCCGTAGCGGGGATACATTTAAATGGTTGTTAATATTTTTTCAGCTCCAGCTTCAGACACCGTGTTGAGAGAGGGGTCGCCTTGGTCAGTAGATTGCGGATGTCTGTTTTTCTCCATGGCTCAATAAAGATTTGGGAAATTTTATGTTGATTTTTAAAAACATTCACCAATTTTGAACTGAGTCAAACAAGAAAAAAAATTTTACATCCAACCGGTAATCAAAAATTTGGGTAGCTTTTGGGTTTTTGAAAATATTATATATCGAGACCCTTTGTAGACTTATTTGAAATAAATTTTCACCTTTTGGTAAGAACTTATCTAAATATAAGATATAATACATTGAACTGAGCCTATGAACTAAAAGGAGAAAAAATTGGACCGCCCTTTGGTTTAAAATGTTAAAAGGGAAAATAAACTTAAGTTTTAAATAAGAATAATTTTTCTATTTAGTAGTAAATATATTCGAAAGTAAAGAAGATATATTACATAAAAAATGATGCTTCAACAAAATTTTAAAAAAATTTTTGAACGTCCAAAGCTTAAATGTTATCGTAAGTGTGACATTCTACAACTAAAAATTTTCTAAAATTTTTTTAAATAACCGTTTCCCAAAAGAATATGATATATTCATCCAAAACTGAGCTTTATTAACAAAATTTAAAAAAAAAAAGCTTGAACCATTCTTTTAAAGGTTAAAGATGGTGACCAAAGGGGGCAAAACTTATCGTTTTGAAATTAAATTTTCACCGTTTTATAAAAAAAAACAAAGACTATAATATAATATATATAAATTTTTAATATATATATATATATATAATATATATTAATATATATGATAAATTAATCCGAAACGTTTTTTATGTCAAAAATTTTACAGAGGGAGTTTTCCCTTCCCATAAAACTTTTATTATAAAGGCATTAATTTTGGTAAAATTTAAATTAATTCGAACAAAGCAATTCTTCTGCTCTGAAATTTTAAAAAAATTAAAAAATAAAAAAATATTTCAAAATTTTCCTATTCGAAATTTTTCCCGAAATAATTTGACTTAATGGTATTATATGGAAATTATCCAAGTTTTAATAAACCACTCGTGCTTCGAACTCGGGGAATTATAAATAAAAGTTTACATAAAAAAATTTGAATTTTTGCACTCATGGTATTCCCCGAACATAAGATTAATTTTAAACATGTTGATTAATTTGGGTCAAATTTTAGGAACGTCAAATCAAAGTAAATTAAACAAAAAAAGGCCCAGCCCCGACTTCACCGATGGAAGTAACGACGTTTAAATCCAGGTAAATATTAAAAGTATTTTTCTTTCATCAGTTTACTTTATCTAGGAGAGAATTAAAAACATGTGTTTAAGTGGTTTCATTAAAAATAGCCCTTTTTACACTTGCAAAATATTCTTTTTTATATTCTTCAAGGGAGGGAACCGTGCTTCGGTCCGGGAAGAACCGGGGTAAGGCGGTTCCCCCCTTCTACGGTTAATTCCCTCAAAAAAAAGTAAAGCCCCCAAAAAATAAAATATCATTTTTTTGGTTAACCCTTTCCCAAGTTTAATTTTAATTCAAAACTTAACTAAAAATTTTTAATAATATTTAAAATTATTGTTTAATTTTGATAAATAAATTTAAAAAATTTTTTAAGTTTAAAATTTTATGCGATTTTTAAATTTATGACCAACATAAAACAAGCGAACTTTTAATTTTTATTAAAATTTTTAAAATAAATTTTTTAACCGATTTTTTAATATTTTTTTTTTAAAATTTAATTTTTTTTTTTAAAAGGGTGGTGCAACCGGAAACGTAGAAAAGATTTGATTTTTGCGTTTCCCGGGTTTTCCTTTCAGCAGAGTTCAGCATCTTCTGAGATCTAGTTCTGGTTAGAAGACCGAAGGGTCCCATCTTGGGGAGCCCCAAAACAAAAAAGAAAGAAGTGATTTTTAAACAAACTCTTGATGACAAAAGACCCCTGGGGGGCAGGTTTAACATTTAAATAATAAATAAAAAGTGGACAAATGGTAAGTTTGGGGTTTAGAAATGGTAGCCACATCATGTTTTTTTTGCCGAAGAAAGAAAAGAGAAGTGGAAAGTGATTAAAAACAACGCCTATTAAAAATCTATAAATTTTAAGAGTTAAAAATTAATGTAATTAATAGGGTTTTAAAAGTTAATCTCAAAAATAACGCAATAAGAATTTTTAATTTTTGTTCAATAATTTAGAGGGGAAATTTTAGAAAAATTTAAAGAGGGGTTTTTAAGGCAACAAATTAAAGCCTTTTTTTTTGCCCAAAATAAAAAAACTGATGGAATTGAATGAAAAAAAAGATTTAAGTCCCTGTTTAGTGAAAAGGGGAACCGGTTGGAAGGCCCTTAAATATTTTGGGAAAATGGATCTGCCGATTAAACACTTGTTCCGGGTTTTAAAGGGGCAAAAAACTTTGAAAGAATCAAATATACGAATGGGCTCAGTTTATTTTTTTTATATTTAACCCAAAATTAATTAATTCTTAATATCTTATTTTAATATCTTTTGTAAATTTTGTACAATAACTTCATAATATACTTTATAAGAACTTAAAAACACTATTTTGTTAAAACTTAAAAAACATCAAAACACTCATTTTTGTTTTTGGGAAAATTTAAAAAAAAATAAAAATTTTAAGAAACACAGAAAAACCAAAAAGGTGCAAAACTACGTTAAAAGCTTTAAAGTTTGGGAAAAAATTTTTAATTTTTATATAAAAATTGTCAATCCTGGGTATTTAGGGGCAACAGTAATATTAATTTAAGGTGCATAATGTTTATGATTTAATATTTTGAAAAAGCAATTTTTTGGTTTCGCCCCAGTTTTTTAAAATTTTTACAAATTATTAACAATTTTAAAAAATTAATTAAATTAAAAAAATATCCTTGATATTTATTTTAATTATTAAATACTTACCATACTGAGATAAAAAAAAATGCTCTTATGTTTTTTAGTATAGTTAGAACTTTATGACTTTTAAAATCCAATTAGGGATTTTTCTAGTAACATAATTAAAAATTCCCCAAATTGATAGGGGAATTACTTCACAAATTTTTTAAAAACTTAAACTTTTTATAATACTGAGCAAAAGTAGTCATTTTGCAGGCAAATATGTTTTTAATAAATTTAGTTAAAAGTGGAAAAAAGTTTCCGCGGAAAAAATGCCTGAAAAGAATATCGTTCTTCCCAAACCCAAAAATATTTTTTATTAATAGACCAAAATGATTAAAAATAGTGATTAATTAAAAATTTATAAGGATTGGGAGTTTTTTTTCTTAATTTTTGAAAGATGGCGAGCCCCAGGAAGAAATGAGAGAAAAAAACAAGCCCGGGGCATAGAATTATTTTTTTCTTCAACAAATCAAAATTAATACTTTAGTTATTAAAAAAATGTTTTTTTGTAGGAAAAAAAATTTTTCATCCAGGATTAAAAGTGTTCAAACAACGAGAAATTTTGAGGTATGAGAGTTGATAGCTTTTGCCCCTAAAAATAGCAAAAAGTTCACTTTTAATTGGGAGATTGTCTTATTTTGGGATAGATTTTTATTAATTTTTATATTCTTGATTTAAATAATAAATTGTACTTATAGGCAATTAGTTTTATAATAAATATAAGGATATTTAATTAGAAATTATTTGGATTGTTTTTTGTCTTGATTATCTTACTCGAGATTTTACTTTATTTGGTAAATTACTAGCCCCAACGGGGGGGAAGGGGTTAAACTTCCCAAGAAAACCAAAAATTTGAACCAAAGAACGAGAATAGGTTTTGTTTTTAAAAAAAACAATTTTAAAAGGACCCCTGGAACCTGAATAAAGGGTAATATCCAAAAAATACGAAATTTGAACCAAAATGAGATCGCACCTGAGCCTTGTGAAAAAATCAATATTTTCCTTCTTATCGAAAGGGGGGGGTGAAACATCATGCACCTGCCTGCAGGCCCGTTGTCCCCTACCAGTACCCCCCCACCCCCAATTATTAAAAGTAGGTGAGAATTGCCGAGAGGAATCTCCTCAATTGGCCAAAAGAACCCAAACCCCCAGCAGGGATCTTCTTGACGAAGTGAGGACAGGTCGATTTCCCACCGTCGTTTTTTTGTTTACAACCCAACAGAGGGTGTCATTTATACCATTTCAAAGAAGTGTTTTCGCGTTGAAAAATGTCATAAGAAGCCCGGGTTATAGGAAGGTTGGGGCCAGGCATTTCCAATGTTTAGCGTTCTCTGTGGATAGTCAGAACTTCCGGTTACAGTTTTGTTTTATCCATCGTGTTGTAAAAGCTGATGAGAGGTTTTTTTATTAGGTCCCCCATCGTGACCCTGTCACAGCCAAGGGAAAAGGTTTGGGGCTGGGGAAGGTTCGGGCCCCAGCCTTCCCCCAAAAAGTAGGATGGGGTTTTTTGGGGTGCGCGGGCCTTTTATCCGAAAGAACCACATCCACGGGGTACGGGGACGGGAATTTGAACCACCCCGAGGGGAGGGTCTCCTTAGGGTGGAAGTCGCTTTAACCATGGGGCTAAAATGATTTTGGTGATTTTTCAATGCTTATTACTTTTTCAGTTTTACTTTGAAGCTAGTTTGGATACGCCCAACCACCATAGCCCATTTGATGTTTAAATTAAGAGATCCAGAATAAATTCCACATTCCACCCGGGGTTTTTAAACGTCGTGTAGATTGATATATTGGAGTTTGTTGGGTTCTCCTTTGACGTCAGCCGTAGGGTTTTTAAAAACAAAGCATGGCCAATATTTTCCTTTTTAATAACTTGGGGCCAAACTACTACCAGGTTAAATATACTTACAAAGCTTTTTTTAAATAAAGATATTAAAAAAATTTAAAAGGGAAGAACAAAAAAATGAAATCATTAATATACATAACAAAAAAAAAGGTAGATGAAGTTCTAGACTAATTACCAAAATAGACGTTTAATTTTTTTTTCAGATGCGTTATTAAGTTATTTTATATCTAAGTTGAAAGAAAAAAAAAGTTTTTTTTTTTTTTTATTTTTTTTTGTGCTATTTTTTCCCGGGGATTTTCATTAAACTTTCCCCCCCAAAAGCAACCTGGCTGGTTATGATTTAGCAATTTTTGACCTATATTAATAATCATTTAAAGAAAATAACAATATTCTTTATTAAATGCACCCAATATTTCCTTCCATTTTCATAGTATTGATGACAAGACATTTTAGTTTCGTTGTGATTTCTGTCATTTGAAATCGCTTACTTAAATATTTTAAAGGATAAAATGATAATGTAAATCAATAAAGGTTCTGTATCATCACTTGTCATTAATATTTTTGTGAGTTTGGACTATACATAATGCTAAAACATTATATTTTCATGTGAGTACATATGTAATTTTAATATGCTTTAATGTGCCAGGTGATTTGTTATGCTGCATCACTTACCTACATTTTTTAAAATATAAAAAACATGAACTGTAACATTAAACAACTAATGGGCAATAGAGATATTTGTGTAAACAATTTGCAACCATTTACACAGTTTTTCTTCTTGTAGCAACTCTTAATAAAACAAAAGAGATTATAACAATAACAAAAACTTCACTTATAGCGGCATCTTGGTCGGTACAACTGCATACTAAGAGAGAAAGCAATAATCATATAGAAGGTAACTGAATACAAAAGTTTTACCATAAAAGTTTTCTTTCAAAGGATTCTTGTATTTTGAATATAAATATATCTTTCATAATTCTGTTATGACTCTAAAGTACTAGCTGGGTCACATGTTTCAACTACTGAAAACATATTATATATATATATATATATATATATATATATATATATATAGGTATATATATATATATATATATATATATATGTATATATATATATATATATATATATATATATATATATATATATATATATATATATAGTATATATATATTCAATTCCATGCTTGAAAATTATCCAAAAAATATATAGGTAAAACAACCCAACATCTCACCAATCCTTTAATTGTTCATAAATACCCGAGTAAATACCAAAAAACCGCCTCTACCGCATTACACAAACATGAACATGAAACAAAGCATACCTTTAATTTTGCAGAAAAGAAAATATTGAATTATGATAAAACCTACCATAAACTTATGGTACAGAAAATCATCCATATTAAAAAAAACAATTACGTTAACAACAAAAAATACATGAATAACTTAAGTCAAATATATTAAAATTCAATAACTTATGACAAAAAATATTTCTTTTTTAGTTTACAAAATAACAAAATATCTATTCTCCAAATTATCTGCATATATATATATATATATATATATATATATATATATATATATATATATATATATATATATATATATATATATATATATATAAAAGTCCCAGAAGTAATGGGGGACACAGAGCAACAGCAGATTCCTTAGGGTCCATTCCTAAACTTAATATTGTCCAAGATACAGGTGCCAAACTTTAATTTTGTTTTCTGTTTGTACACTTTCTAAATTCTAAATGACATATGAACAAAATTTGGGGACTTGGGGTTCTTGAGGTTAAGAATTCAAATTTACTTATATTTTTCATGTTGCTGGTTGAGGGCGTCAGTTTTTCTACGCCTAATTCCACTTGTTTTAGATGGCAATAACTGTTTTTAAGCTAAGTATTTGACCTGTTTGCTATTAAGTGGCAACTGAAGGCCCCTCTCATGCAAGTGATAATATATATATATATATATATATATATATATATATATATATATATATATATATATATATATATATATATATATATATATATATATATATATTTATATATAAAAATTTTTTTAAAAATTTTAAAAAAAAAATTTAAAACCTAGTAAAAAGTTTGGGGGAAATTTTATTTTATATCTGCATCTAGGTATATATGTTTATTTTGCATGCATATGTTAAACAAAGACAAGAGTTAACTAATGATCAATTTAGACAGGCTGTGTATAACCTGTGTTCATTTAAATATGTATTTAAAATACTGGTAAACCCCACGAAAAGGTAAACCCCATTGTTTTTTAAAATAAATAATGTCTATGTAGGACATTACAGAAACCGAGAAAAAAAGGTAAACCGTTACTTTTTTGCTTGGGGTTTGTTTAAAAATTTAGACTTTATTGTTACCATGCTGCTTGTAGAATACCAAATATGCAATAATTGAATATAAAAACTACTAAGATCCTGTGCGAAATTATTGTTCTTTTCAATGTAACTTATTCTACGTTTTTATTTTACTAAAGGAAAATTCATAATACAAATAAGAAGTTACATACAGGTCTAATGGCATGCATTCGCATAAAAGGGGTTCTACAGCGTCCACGGTCCATTATTTTTACAGATGGTTTAGATTAGGTATAAAATATTTTATCATTTGATCTGATTGGGGCATGAGGAACCCTCGATCGACATCTCTGGTTTTTTAATTTTTTTTAATTTTAATTTTAAAAAAATTTAGGCCATAAATAAGGAAATTTTTAGATGTTTTTAAAAAAGGTTTTGGGAAATGCCATTTTAATATTATTACCTCTGAATAAAAAGATAAAACAAAATAAATTAAATTAAAAAGTTCAGATAGCTTAGTAATTAGGCGGTAGAAATATATGTTAACTGACAACTATAGATTAGGTTATGGTGACCAGAGCCCAGTACGATTTTTTAAGTGAAATTTTGTTTTCTATTTACCACCAAAACCAAAAAAAATCTTGGGGGACATGTAAAAGAAAAAATTTAAAAAAAAGTATGGTATCTTTAAATTTTATCTCTTTTATCATCATTTAAAAAAAGTTAAGAAATTTTCCCTAAAATAACTTTAATATAGTAACACTGCCAGTTAATAATGTAAAAAACTGAAAAAAAATTAATTTTCAAATTTTTTTTAGCTATGTCACTTACAATTTTAAAAGATTTTAAAATTTTTTCCCAAAATTTGACCTATTTTTTTAAAAATTTAAAAGGGAAAAAAAACCAAGAAAATATGTTTTGAAATATTTTAAGTAGTCATAAATGAAAGGAAATTTCACAAAAATTTGAAGAACGAATTTTCAATTATTAATATTGAATGAGAAAATATTATATGTTTTCTTATTTTGCCATTATGGAATATTATTCCCTAACCACAAAAACTTGACCTGCAACTTTTAGCAATTTTTGCATGTAAAGGACCAATTTTTAGATAACCCCATTATTAATCACCAAATTTTTTTTTATTTACTGAAAAATTATAAACTTTACTCTTCTGTGGGGTTTTTCTCAAAAACTTAACCAACATAATTTCTTTTAAAGGGGTTTAAAGGTCCCCATTCTGGGAAAACCGTTTGGGGGATAATACCGATGCAATATTTAAAAATTTTCCCGGGAATATTCTATTGGTCCGCATTTACGTCCGTAAAAATTAATTTTGGATAAAAACGAATCCACAGAACAACTACTTTCATTCATGAATGCCTTTTGGGCATCGAAAAAACATCACAAAATTGAAACGTCAAACCCCCATTGAAAAATTTAATGAGTTATCAAAACCTTTTTATAAACCCCAAACAAAACCCTATCTAGTTCAAAAAAATCATTCAACAAAAATACGATTTTTTAAAATTTAAAAGTTATTTA
>JAHBCN010024426.1:0-11949 GCA_019359885.1 Listronotus oregonensis | reverse complement strand
TCATTTTTGCCATCTCGCTCAAATAATCTAATCTAATCTAATCTAGGCCCTTGCACATATTTTTTTATACGAAATTACAAAGAGTTACAAGAATTTAAAATTTAAATTTAAAACTTTTCCGCAAAAAGGGAATCTACGTCACAAGGGGCTAGCCACACGTATTCACAACTCCTGATCAACGGAGTTACCTTTAAAGGCAACAAGAACATGTGACCCCTATTTTGACATTCTCTTTCTTTATATTTTTTTAGAATCCTACCCATAGATTTTCTCGTTTCGCTCTGATTGAAATAAATTAACGAAGCAAAAAAACTAATATTGTAACTTGTCAGCCCTTGTGTCGTCATACAGCTTTTAGGTCTGACGACAAATTTAAAGGGCCAGGCGTGAACTTTAAATCGTAATTACGCCGAGACTTATTTTTTTCTGAGAAAAGATATTTGTGAGATGGTTCTTTTAAGAGTCCCGGTCTGTAGGTAAAAATAGGGGGCCAACTTTATAAATTTTTATAAAAAGTAATGGGGGACATAGAATGACGGGGAGGAAAGGAGTAAAATAATAAAAATCGCGTAATGCTAAATCACATTTATTATTTAAAATCGTATTTTCCGTTAAATGCATTTTTTAACAAAATAAGGGGTTTCTTTTTAAAGTATATCATAAAAGTTTTATAATGCCCATATAATTAAATAAATATTCTACTAACGTTAAGTCACCCGCGCTTTATCCAAAAATTTAAATTTTTATTTCCCGATATGCGGGACATGCAAAGCAAGAGATAAATTGCGGGACAATTTTATTAAATATTGAATCGGATTACAACCGCCAATAGGGCACATCCGAAAAATGGGGACGGTTGGCCGCCTTGGGAAAAAGAAGGCATGTTTAAATTTAAATTTTTTAAACCCGGGTTTGGGAACGTTTAAAGTTGAAGAGGGTGATTACCGAATATGACTATATAGTTTTAGACTCGAAAAAGTGGATGGGGGGTTAAAAATGGTAAAAACGTGTTTTTCGCTTCTGCAAGGATTTGTTAAATTTAGGGGGGTATGTTCAAAATGTTTTTTTTTTAGGTATTAAAAATAGCTATAACTTGAGCCCGGTTGAAATTGATTGAATCAATTTGTTTATGAAATAAACCGTTAAAAATAGCTATTTTTTGAAATGTTGATAATTATTTTTTATTCATTTCTATTATTGCAAAAAATCGGTTTTTTAACTTTAAATTAAATGAGAGGTTCTAAAGCATGAACGGATGATTTGTTGCTAAGATAATTGAGTTTTACTGATTTTAGAGCCCAATCTATTGGGTTATATCTTTTTTGTTTATAAATATTTTAGGTCTTACAAACTGTCTTTTGCTTTTTCGAGACTTATATTTTACTAATTTTAATCAACGTAATAAAAAAATAATAATAATCAGTCCTTTGTTTTGAGCCTTTAAAAAAAAAGGAACTTTTGTTAATTAACAATGGAGCTAAGCCCCCACGCATGAGTTGCGATTTTTTAACTTAGAAATACAAAAAGCTGACTTCAAAACAAATATTAAAAAAAAAAAAAAGAAGTCTCTACGACCAGTAGGAACCGAGGTATATATTTTTATAAATAATATCTCAATTGTTTATAATAATTAAGACTGATACTTTGGACGGCGTAAGAGGGGAAGTGGTGGGGATAGAAGCTTCCGGACTGACATGCCGAGTCAAAAACTGAATTCTAGAGTTTAAATCAGCGGAGCGCGAAAGAGGAGCCACATCTCTGCTAATTTTTATCGGATCAAGTTTTTTTTAATCTGGATATCGCAAAAAGTTATGAGTAATAGTGTTTTTAATTTAAAAAATGCTTATCAATTTTTCTTATAATTTAAATATCTTATACTTTGATTAAACATTATAAACTTTACCTTTTTAAAGCAGCATTAAATAATTTTTTAAAATTTGAGTAATTTATTTATTTTTTTAAATCATGTTATTAACATGTAAATGGTACATTATTGACTATAAAAGAGAGTAAAATATAATTCACATTTACAGATTAATACATTCGATATTCATATTAATACATAGAGATGTGTGTGTATGTATTATTGTGCAAACTGCACAATAATAAACACATACAGATTAGAGGAACAGTGGTAATTACGAAATATATAATAATTAATTAAACTTAAATTTATTTTTATTTTAATTTCTTATGTAAAATTTCATTAGACGAGATATTAATTCATAAATCTGAAAGCTTAAACTTCAGTTTCAGTTTCAGATATACGAGTATTAATTGATCTCTCGTTAATATTATTTTTATTGGGGGATTCATCAACACCAATCTCGTCAAGAAGCTTACGAACTAATATATTAGTAGCCTTCAATATTAAGATTGAAAATGAGCTGCGACGCATGGATTTAAATTAAAAGAAAAATTAATAATATTTTTTTAAAACTAAATGCACCAACTCTGCGCTACCCCAGATAAAAAAGAGCTCTATCCGATAAAAATTCGCAGAGATATGGCTATTTTGTTCGCGCTCCACTGATTTGAACTCTCGATTTCCGTTTTTGACTCGGCATGTCAGTCCGAGAGCTTCTATCCCCACCAATACCTCCCACGCGCTGTCAAAAGTATCAGTCACTTTAAACACATCTTTTAGCAATAAAAAACAAATATTACAACTTTTTATTATGCATTATGTCAAGTTCAAGGATTACACTATCGAATGTTGTCCAAATTATTTCTTAGTTATACAATTGAGATATATTTAAAAAAAAATTGCTAACTCGGTTCCTACTGGTCGTAGCGACTTCTTCTGTTTTAAAAATATTTGTTTTAAAGTCAGCTTTTTATATTTCTAAGTTAAAAATTCTTAACTAATACAGGGGGCGCTCCGGCTTCAAGTGTTTATTAACAAAAAAGTACCTTTTTTTCAAGGCTCCAAACAAAGGACTGAATATTAATTTTTTTATTACGTATATCCAAATTAGTAAAATATAAGTCTTGAAAAAGCAAAAGACAGTTTGTAATACCTAAAATATTTATAAACGATATAACCCAATAGATTAGGGCCAAGGAAGTTTAAAGGTGTATGGAAGCCCAATGCTATGGCCCATTCGATCAAAAAATGTCCAGCCCAGTATGAAAATAACTGTCAGAGTTGGCCCCGCCGATTCTGCGCAATAACAAAATTCCACGAAATAATTTAATGTGTTCCCTACTTACACACTGATAAATCAGTGTGTAGTTAGGCAACACATTATATTTTTATGAGAGCCGTAATGGTCTTAGGTTGTCTAAGGTTTTTGGTGCAAGGGCGCGCGCGGCGTGTATGAAACTATATCCGCGCTGTATCGTCAACCGTCGTCGTCTCATCATTCGTCATTTTCGTTGTGGTTTGTGCCCTTTGCGCCGATTGTTTTGCTTTGTGTGAGTACCTATATTTTGTGGTTGCAGAAGTTTTTTGGATTGATAAAAACCTTCTTATTTTAGTGATTAGTGTTTATTAAATTGTGACTATAATTTTGTGTTTATTGTTTGTTACTTATAATATCGTAACAAAATGATTAGAGGTTGTATGGTTTTGTCTTGCAAATCCAAGGGTAACATACCCGGCATTTTTTACTTTAGGTAAGTATTTTTTATATTTAAATTAGGTGCTTCTTATGAGACGTAACGTTAGGTAACCGAAAAATAATAATATATCAATTATGAATAATAAACTAATAAAAATTTCATAGGAAATAGCAGTGAGAAAAGTAAGGCAATCTTAACTATCTTTTAGATGATTTCCACAATGTTTGTGTATTTCTGTGGATTATTAAAAAAAAAATAGGGTTAACATTTAGGTACTTTTATTTCATTTAATAATTTAGTACATTCTTTTAAAGGATCAAAATTATTAATTACCTGGCAGACCACGCAAATTTTAATATATACAGGTCCCTCTAATTGAATGAAAGAAAGTACAATTTTATGCTAAAGTTGCTTTTTGCTTTTTCTGTATTTGTTTAAGAAGAAATTAGATTTTTGGTTTCTTAAATTAACATTATCAACTTTTTGGGCTTGACATACTGTAGACACATAATATTTAACGGATACTGTTACAATGGATACCTAGGTACCAAAGGTTACTAAACATTTTTAACCACTGTTATTCTGCCTCATGAATGTTTGTTATTAGTGAAAAGTATATGCCTTAAAAGCAGTTATAAAAATTTTCACTTTTTAATGTACAACCAGAATCTTAGGATTAGATTGAGCTCATTTACACTATCTTGCCCTTCTTTTATCACAAAATTGGTGATAAGTACATGAAACTATTATACAATGTTTGAAATTTATTTTAAAAAAATCTTATTTTTATTTATTTACAAAGATTTTTGGTAAAAATACAAAACTCACAAAAACATCGACCATTTAAATAGAAGGCTTCTTTCCATATTATATCAGATGATATAAAATCCAATATTACACAATAATTTTAAATATTCTATGATAGTATCGTACTAAATAAAAAAACAGTGAATGCTTGAATTCGACCTTTGATGATGTCAACTTTATAGATAGTAACAAAGAATTATGGAAGTCCGGCTCTGACCTAATATTCATTGCGCAAACTCCGCGGGGCCAACCCCCCTATTCCCGCTGCCATGCACGCCTGGACAATTTTGTTCTACAGTATTGGGCTTCCATACACCTTTAAACTTCCTTGATTAGGGCTCTAAAATCAATAAAACTCAATTATCTTATCAACAAATTATCCGATTATGCCTTAGAACCTCTCATTTAATTCAGAATTAAAAAACCGAGTTTTTACAATAATATGTAATGTAGTATAATGTATAATATAAATGGGAAAAAAATATTTTTGCAATATTTATCAATATTTTAAAAAATGGCTATTCCCAACGGTTTTTTTGAATTTTTGTATAAACCAATTGACCAAATCAATTTTAACCGGGCTCAAATTATAAGTTTTTTTAATACCTAAAAAAGGCATTTTGAACATATCTCTCTTAAATTAACAATGGCGCTTGCAGAAGCGAAAAACACGTTTGTACCATTTTTAACCCTTTAACCCCAATCCTTGTACACTTTTTCGAGTCTAAAACTATATAGTCATATTCAGGTAATCACCCTCTACAACTTCTAACACCTTTTAATCGGTTACAAATTAAAGTCATTTCCTACAGACTGGGCTATATATAATAATAGTTAAAGAAAGATGTTTGACGTGCTTTTGGATCAAAATAAATTTTATGCAAGGGGCTCATTATCCGTTATTTTCTACTATTAACAAAAAATTGTGAAAAAACGTTTCAAAAAAGTTATAAAATATAAATAAATAAAATATAGTTAACAATTGTTTAATGTAAATATTTCACTCATTAAGTACTCTGACGTTATGAAATATCTCTAATAAATTACCGCAAAAAAAGCGTGAATAACATCATCATTGCATGTGTATGTTCAAGCAACACTTGACTTTCAATTAGTCTAAGACAATAAACTTTAATAAAATAAAGGCCCGTTTTGCTGGGGCACGAATGATATCATCCTTATTATAATTAAAAACCACTCCAAATGTGTAAAAGTCTTACGCTCCGTACATACAAAGTAAAGTGTATATGATATATAATGTATTCAGAATATACGTGTACAAAATTTTATGACATTAATTAAGCAAAATGACCGCCATTTGGCAAAATACTTTTTGGTAACACTTTAAGGAGGTGCTCTGGTTTGACGGTCTTATTTGATGCCTTTGTGGAATTTTTTTTTTGGGGACCAATAAAGAGATGGAACTGTGGAGTATTTATCTTTTTTTTTATAAATGTTTTAAGAGTATACATTTGAATTTTTAGCAAAAAATATTTATTAAACCCAAAAATTTTTTAACCCCTGGGGGAAGCCCCCTCCTGAAAAAATAGACGCTCCCCCCCTCCACGAAATCAGCTTTTTTGGCTTATCTGAAACTCAAAAAATCGGCGGCGTTTTAATATGTAAGTTTAAATACACCGAATGGACTATTATAAAAAAAATTGTTTTTTACAGACTTTGGAAGAAAAAAAAAACGAATTTCATATTTTTTTTTCCCAATTTTCGTCAAAAAAAATAAAAAAAATTTTTTTTAAATTTTGGGGGATAATAGACCATTTCGTGCGTCTGGGGTGTGCTGAGCCGACGAATTTGAAGTGAATCGGCCAAGTTGTTCCTAAGATATGAGGGGGAAAATTTTTTAAAAAAAAATTTAAAAAAAAGAGTCTGAAGTGTCAAGTACAGTTACTTTTTCATAAATTCTTACTTACCATTAATCTGCGATACCTGGTTTATAGAGTACCCACGTAAATAACTACCCCAAATTTTTTTTCCTTTTAAATTGTTTAAACTTGTCTGTACTTCTATAAGCTTACATTTGTATAGAAGGGTCTAAGGCGGGGGGCTCCAAACTACGGCCCGAGGGCCACATCCGGCCCGCGGACAGTTTTTTTCCCGGGGCCCCGGAGAGCTAGTATATTTTTTAAAACCCCTTTTTTGAGAACAAATAATTTTTATAGCAAATTAAATTTAGTTTACTGAAGTATTCTAATTTTATGTTGAATAATTATTAATATGACATCTACAGGATATGGTCATGGCTAACTCCGCTAACTCATAACATTCTTGTAGGCTTATTGTTATTGTTTTTGTGATAAGTTGGATAAAGAAACACAGAATTGTAATGAGTAAAGACATGTATAATATGAAAAAAAATTTAACTTAGTATAAAAAACCCCAAAAAATTATTGAAATGAATCCAACTAACATTTTATACATTTTAAATAATCACATAACTTATAACAAACATAATGACATATGAAATACTAATGAGATTTATGTAATTGAGATTTTCCACTGACAATAGTTTGTAGTTGTGGACTAATTTTACTTGTACCAATTATTAAAAGAGATTTAAGATGCTCATCAGTTAATTTCGATCTGTAAACATTTTTGTGAATTATTTTGGAGAAGGTTTGCTCACAAAAATAAGTAGTCCAAAAAAACAGAAAACAGACCCCCGAGCAAATTTATGCAAATTATCAAATTGTGTCAGTGGAAGACTCTTTATAAAATTCCAACAAAGATGAGTTTTGATATTTGTTTTAAATTTTAAATACTGCATTGTAGATCAATCATTTCCATTTAAAGGGGTTCCGGGCTAGGGTTTCAATGTCAGTATAAAAAGGGGTTCTGAAAATCTTAATTTGATTCGAAAAGGCATCAAAGTCCGAGAAACGGGGTAAAAAAAATTATCTTCAAAGCACTCAAAGTTTCGATTGCAAAATTGATAGGAAACTCAGTCTCAGTATTGGCTGAATATTTCACATGTTTTAAAAAATTTTAAAAAATTTTTTCGTAGTTGTGATTTTGGGGAAAAGTCTCAATTTTTTTCCCGGGAAAGATTTGATATTAGTGTATAAATCAGGAAGATGCTGGTTTTTCCTTGCAATCCCCCCAAAATTAGTTCGTTCACATGTTTTTTAAATCAACATAGAATGCTAACTTCCACAGCCATGCGTTGTTTTGTAATTCAGTAAGAAGGGGGTGCTTTTCATTCAAAAAAAATTTTTGGGGCGCTGCTCAATTCAAAAAAAGCTGAAGGATTTTTTCCCCAACTAAGCCAGCGTACGGCAGGGGTGATAAGGTAAGTCAGTTTCTCCAATCTCTTCAATAAATTGTCGGAATTGTCGGGTGATTCAGCCCAAAAAAACTGGATAAAAAATTTAAAGGGGATAATTTTCAGAACGTCAGACATATCCAAACATTTTCCGCACAAAGACTGTTGATGAATGATACAATGTAAGACTAATGGTTTTGAACCACCGTCATTTTCTACACCCCTTTTGACACAAGAGCGACCACCCTTTTTTCTTTCCCACTCATGTTTTTGCCTCCATCAGTTGTAATACATTTAATTTTTTTTCCCTCAAGGGGTTTTTTTTAATGGCCATTTCAACTCCTTTAAAAATATCTCTGTACCAGTAGGTGCCATGAATACTATACATATCAAGAAAATTTTTTGTGCACTTCATAGCTTTTATCTACCCCTCGAATATAAATCAACACCTGAGAAATATCGACACATCCGTTGCCCCATCCAAGGCCAAAGAAAACCACTCAAAATGTCCATTTTTTCGAACATTTTGAGGATATATTTTCAGCGATGTTTTCTACCCCCCTTGGGGGCCCCAGTGTTTGCTGACATACTGACAGTTTTTAATAAATTTTTCCTTTTTTGGGCACATTTCTTCGGCTACTGCAATTATGCTTTTTGGGGCATTTCTCCATCGGTGAATGGTTTTCCACGTTTTGAATTTCAAGAGCCACACGAAAGCTGGCACGAGTTGCAGCCTCTTGTTCAGTTTTTTGTTTTGGGGAAAAGGGAGCCGCGATTTCAATCCGCGCTGCATAGCTTTGAATTTTTCTGTCCGCAAAAAATTTCCCGGGGGTTTTTGGAATTTTGAAAATGTTTTGTTTCATAATGACGGGGTTTTAAGTTATATTCTTTTTTGAACCCCTGCTTTCATTGCAAATCAAACATAGCGCCTTGTTACTGGACTCAAAAATTCGAAATACTGAATGTTCCACTGATCTTTGAATTTTTTTGGGATTCACTATCAATTTTTTTCTTCTTTTCCATACTCCCAATTCACACACAAAAGCAACAATTCAAATCAAAATCCCGTTATAAAGATGTCTTAAACTTAAAAAACGCAAAAACACGTTTTAAGGAGGTATGCAAATTTTATTTAACAACAGTGTCATAGGAACTGACTTGTGGTTGCGCCACTAGCCTTCTTATATATTCCAATTACTGCCATCTAGAAGTGAGTGGAAGACACCAGAACTTTCTCGAACCGACGAGATTATTTTTGTACGTGCTATTAGCGCCATCTGTTAGCGATAGGGAAAAAATTATTTCCGCTTGTGTCCCCCCAGATGTCGTGTCACGTTACTCCTCATGGCTCGTACTCTACGACTAATCTAGAAATTACAGATAATGACGGGAAAAATTTAAAAAAGGGGTGTTGCCGTTTTGCGGTTTTTTTAGTCCGATTTGCAGCCTTTTTTAAACGTTGTGTATTTTTTGGGTTTTTTTTTCATCAGTGGACTTTTTTCACTTTCCACCGGCAACAATGATAATATGGTTTTGGCTCTCGGAACCCCCTGGGGTAATCAGTATGGCCCAAAGGGGTGGAAAGTTTGGAGACCCCTGGTCTAAGGTATCAAGCCGACAAAAAACAATAGGGTCGGCCCCTTAGCTTTTGAACACCCGCTTCTCCTAACAGCGGTATCTTTATAATGGTTTTACCCAAAACAATTTACCACCATATTCTAGACATATTAAGAAAAAAAATTTATGCAAAAACGATTTTTTAAACCTATCTAACCAAAAAACCCCCCCTTAAAATATTATGTTGGACCCCCAACCAATAGCTCAGGATTTTAAAAAAATTTCCTGCATTTAAAATTAGCACATCATCATCATTTTTTTAAAATCGATATATGGGCAACAGAAGCGTATGCTTGGGGGAAGGCAACTTTTTAAAACAAACTAAATAATTTTTTGAAATAATTTAATTTTTAAATTGGTCTATTAAAGTTTATTAAAAGGGTATTGCTAAACGCTACCTGATTGCGATTTAGAAAATTAAATGGAATATGTATCTAAATTTCGTGCAAAACGCATTACCAACCGTTATGGAAAATTTGCCACTTTTACTTTGGAAGAATTCTGCTTAATATACCGGGTGTTTTTTAGAACTGGTTCCCATCCTATAACACTTTTATTTTTTAAAATAAAAATTCGTCAGTATTTGACGATATTTACATGACTATATGACCAATTTAACAACCCATTCAAAAAAAAAACTAAAACTTTTTTATATTTGATAGATAATGTGAATTAAAAATCTTTTTTTTTTTCAAAGTCGGTTAAAAAGAAATGATGCGCCAGTAAAATGGCACCATTTCTCCAGATTTTAATCACTCTAACTTTTTTGTGGGGCCCCTTTTTGTGGTAACTAATATATTTACTTTTGACAAAGGCTTATCAATAAAAAATGTTTAAGAATTTAAAGTATTCTAAATACATCCAGTTACTGGATAAATATATCTGGGTTGTCAAATAGTTGATGATATAGAAAATCGAAGAAATGGACAAAGGATTATTCTTTATCGTACACCTCAAAAATTTCTCCCAAATTATCTTATTTCGTACACAAAATTAATAATTCGTTTTCGACATCTC
Organism: Listronotus oregonensis; assembly: GCA_019359885.1. Classification (NCBI taxonomy): domain Eukaryota; kingdom Metazoa; phylum Arthropoda; class Insecta; order Coleoptera; family Curculionidae; genus Listronotus; species Listronotus oregonensis. The sequence continues at coordinate 1,667 of JAHBCN010024426.1, read as the reverse complement.
GTTTCGTACACCAAAAATGATTTAGGTTCCTATTCTGATGGTTCAAAAAAAAAAATTAATTAAAAAAAAATTTTTTTAAATAAATATTAAAAATTTTTGCTCACATATAAGATGCAGAGATAAATATTATAATATAGATAAAATATTTATTTGAATAGTGATTTATAATAATCTAATAATATTTTTAAATCACCAAACAAAAAAGTTTACTGTTCCTACTTTTAGTGATTTATCACGTCTGAAATATAATTGGGGGAAAAAAAAAGCGCTTTAACAACCAAACTAACCATGACCACCAGAACTAAGGGCTTTGAATTTGTCTAAATTATCCCTACGTTTGATTAGGGGCCTGGAGAATTGGGCCTAAACGGAAAAGTTCCCCTTTCCACTTTTAGTAATTTATCACGTCTAAAATATAAATGGGGAAAATAAAAGGCCGCTTTAACTAACCAGAACTAACTAATATCGACCAAAACCAAAGGCATTTGAATTTGTCTAAATTATTCCTATGTAGATGTTGTTAACAAAATTTTAATAATTTTCAATATGGTATTTATTTGATTGGTTATAAAAAATTGATTAAATAATTCAGTGTACGAAACGTGAATATTTCAGGTAAATTTCTGAAGTGTACGAAACAAGAAAACACCGGACTAAAGACGTCACTTTTTATATTTAATTTTTTATGATTTAATACTGTCCGACTACAAAAAAATTAATCATCATGTTTTTTAAAAATCTATATTTTTATAAAGTAAATCAATAATTTAAAACAAACTTAAAAATAGTTCTGTACGAATACGCCGACTTTTCTTTAAACGTTTGTTTTAAATATAGGGGAAAATGCTAAAAGAGCAAATAAATGCACTTGAGATCGTAAATGTTTCTTGGGTTGAGTCTTTCTCAAATTTAAATTACTTTCCAATTTTAATTGATTCCACTATGCAGTAAAAACAAACCTTCCTAAAGCTGATTCGCACAATCAAAAGAAAACAATGGCTATTTTAAACCGAAAACTTATATATAGAGATTACCAAGACCAAATAGATTTTTTTTTTTAAAAAGAAAAACCCACTACCCTATTCTGCTGAAAATAATTCCTATAATCCTCTAAAGGCACTTCTTCCTCCACACCCCGTTTCATATTCAATATATTTTGCCACACTACAAAAACTTGCCACTGTAAAACAATTGAATTCTAACCGATTAAAATTGCAAAGCGCTTAATACCTCAAATAAAAATATTATTGATAAGGAAAAAAATGTTATCATATCAATAATTACGATAACATTGATATCAGTATATTTTTATAAAGAACTTTACCTTTGAAACTAGGGTGACAATTAATAAATAGAAACCAAAGAAATTTTATGCTAGAGCAGAACGACTGAAAGTTTTTTTTAAACGCAGTGTTTTCGAATTGTCAAGAATACCTTCCGTCAACATGAAGCATTTTAATTGCAACAATATATTTTTTTTTGTAAAAGTTTCAAATCATGATTTTATACGACTTTTAGTGTGGCCTAAATCCACAACAATGCATCGGTCGATTTAATGAAGAAAGAAAAGGGGAGAGAAACAATTGTAGTACATCTGTCGCCAGTTTGGCCAAATGAACAAAACCCTGGGCTATTGTTAACACCCACTTTCCGGTCAACCTAATTGA
>JAHBCN010024425.1:0-11977 GCA_019359885.1 Listronotus oregonensis | reverse complement strand
CCTATTTAACGAATAAGGGCGATTATGATCGAAGTGTAAAGCGTGAGCCTAGCGACCGCCTAAAGTGTTGAAATCATTAATTGCCAATAAATACCGGAGTTAGCTACAATATTTTTTCGGCGATGGTTTCCTTATTAAAGTTTAAAAATCCAAAATTTTTAGAATTGTTTTGAAGTACAAAACCTTTTTTTGTATATTTAGCCGCCTATACTATAATTGGTATAGGCTATTGATAAATGATTTTGTATCCATTTATAATACTTATAAATAATTAATTGTCGAAAAATACGATTTTGGACACTTTATAAGGAACAGTATAAAATGTTAAAAAAGGCAAAATAACAGAATGGTCAATTAACAACAAAAATATTTAGCAAATAATTGGATTTTTCCTTTAGAGTTAAAAATAATACCTTTTCAAAGGTTATAGGGAAAAGTTTTGATTTTGATTTTTATTTTTGGCAAAATATCAAAAAGACTTAATCGCCTTTTAAGTACAAGGGGACTTTATTTTGTATGCGATTGTTAAAACTGTCTTTGAACTTTAAGACACTTTAATTGTATTGGTTTCTTTCTTTAATGCTAACTAGAATTTTTAAGATACTATTTGCGGTTTGTATAAAAGGGTATTTTTATTGCCCAGTTTTTTGTTTTGGCAATTTGTTAAAAGATTTGACATTAATTGTAAGAGCAAAAAGCAGTTATATTCCCAAATCAGCTTTCTACACACTAAGAAAAACCTTACTAAGTATTAATAAATTCTTTTAATTAAGTTTGCCTACGAGAAATTTAAAATATGGAAGTAAAAAATATTAACCTTACAAACATAATTAATATTAAAAAACTCTTTAAATTGATTTATCTGTGGATAAAATCCAGGGTAAAACCAAATATTTTATTTAAAAAACTCCGGATTTTCCTTTTTAATTTACATTTAAAATAACTTTACACCAGATAAAAGGAACATAGAATTTCTCTCTCCCTAACAACACCAGTGGAAAGCGAGAGGACAGTAATTAACATAAAGGATTGATTAAAGTCGAGATTAAATCGTCTTTCGGTGTGCCAGGCTGTCAGGTTTTTTTCGTGATAAATTCGGGGTGAATTTTTTAACGATATATTTTTGCTGTCTTAAGATGTGGTTTCATTTGGGGATTTTATAGTATTATCTAAATAAATTTCAGTGCCTTTGCGTGCTTTCTGGTGCCAAAAAAGCTAAAAAGCACTAAGAAATAGCCTAGAAAGGTTTTTGGATATTTTAACCATTTTATCCTCACCTTCCGTTAACTCTGTCTAAGCACAAAATCATGCGGGGGCGAGTTCAGAAATTGCACACCGGTGTACAGGGTGTCCCATTTTGGGTACTTTGGCGGGGTATCTATGTTATTTTTAACATTAGCGGGATGCGGTTTTCGCGACAGTTTGCTACTTTTTCGTGAAGCTAAAGATGCCGTTAACGAAATTTTAATAGCTCTTTTAGTTTTTAAAATACAGGGCATTTTTTAAAATATTGCATTTTGGGACCCCTCGTGTCTCCGTTATCCTTCAACTTATCGAAAAGGTAAAATAACACTCTGACAAATTTTTTCCGTAGAATGCAGCGGTGTCGATTATTTTTGTTACATTTTTACTATTTTTGAGTTATAAACCAAACCTATGTTTTTTTGAAATTGGACACCCTGTATATTTATAGACTATAAAATTTGTCTTTCTTTTAACGTTTCGAAAATATATAATAGTAGGCACTTTTTCTTAAAAACACGCAAATAAATGACAATTTTCTAAAACATAATTTAATAGTAGGCCATGAATAACAATAATAAACAAATGAATACCTTGCACGTAGGTATCTTCTTATAAGTGCATAACATTTTCAAAAATACCTATACAGTTTTTTTATAATAGTAATTTGTAACAACCGTTTTGAAGCGTAAAGTGACAATATAACAAATAAAAAAACATTAAAAAAATTTTAAGGTGATGTTGAAAGTAACGACCATTTTCTCTAATGCAAAATTGACACATTATTGTAATTTTTTAGTAGCATTATAGTCTCTTTTGCAGCTTTTAGAAGGCTAAATGAATTGCCTCTCGAAGTTCGGCGATGCTGTCATAGTGTGTTTTATATACTTCATTTTTAAACAGGGGCCACGGATTCGAGTGCATGCATGGGGATCTCGGAAACCGTAAGAAATACAAAGTCGGTTAAATTATGGCAAAGTTGTGTATTTGCGTAACTAACCATGTCCACTTTAGAAAGTTGCAAAATTCCGAGTACTTCCGGAGATATCCGGAAAAAAACGAAATTTGCCGATTTCGTTTTTATTTTTTTCTGACGTTATTTAAAGAGATATGAAAAAACAAAAGACACTTTCTCATGACCACTTTTTAAGCTTTACAAAACAGCAGTAAGAGATTTTCCGTAAGACGTTTCGTTTTCGTTAAACCATCATCATCTTTATTTTTTTAAATACGGCACTGTTTATTGCATTTTTTTAAAGCAGTTATAATCCCAATTACAATGATGAATAACACTTAATATTTTTCTGTTAAATAAACATATTTTTCATAAGAGACAATGAGTTAGACAAGGAACGCACATCATTTTTTATAGGGGCGTCCCATATTTGTTAATAAATATTAAGTGTTGTATATTGTTGTAATTGGGATAATAAGGGGTTTAAAAAAATTAAATAAGAAACCCAGGTCCGTATTTAAAAAAAATTAAAGTTGATGATGGTTTAAAGAAAACGACACGTCGGCGTCGTACGGAAAATCTCTTAACGCTGTTTTGTAGAGTCTAAAAAGTGGCCATGAGATAGTGACTTTTGTTTCTTCATATCTCTTCGGCAAATTTTTTTTCCGGATATCTCCGAAAGTACTCGAAATTTTTCAACTTTCTAAAGTGGACATGGTTAGTTACGCAAATACACAGCTTTGCCATAATTTAGCCGACTATGTATCTCTTACGGTTTACGAGATTCCCATGCACGCACTCGAATCTGTGGCACCCTGTATGGCCCCATAAAAAAAAATCTAAATTTAAGAGATCTGGAGATCATGGAGGCCAACTAACAGGTCCGTTGGTACCTATCCATCTTTGAGAAAAGGTATATAGAGCCTAGAGTTATGAGTTGAGGCACTATCTTGTTTTAGGTAAACAGCATTATATTGGGCTAATGAAACATTTTCCAATAGTTCTGGAATAACTTCCTCAAGGATTTTTAGGTACCTACGTGCTGTAAGACCTCCTTCAAAAATCCTATATACTATTTGTCTGCCCAAAATAAAACATGACACTCCAACTCAAAGCGTTCTTGTTGTGCCCTTTCAAACATTAAATACTGATTTTCTGTATGCCAATTTCTGGTATTGTGATGATTAAAAACGCCCGCACTTGAAAAAAAGCATTTGTCTGACCAAATAACAAGTCTGCCAAATATATCGTTACCATCAATGTGCTGCAAATACCACTGACAAAACAGTGTCCGGCGCTCGGCATTTCCAGGATGCAAATGTTGTACTATATTAAATTTGTATGGATGATACTTGTATTTCTTCAAGATCTTCTAAGCGTCAGTTTTTGGCACACAAATTTCCTTCTCAATTTTTCAACATAAGGACAAAGGTGTTGCTTCTATATATCCCAAAACATTTATCTCTTTTCTTTCCCTGTTATCATTGTTGTATGTTTTAGGACGCTGGCGAACAAAGGATCCGTGCTCAACTAAATATGCTTTTAAACGAGCAAATAACTCAAGAAACGGTTGCCTTCTTTCTGGATATCTAACAAGCACAAACATATAATGATAATAGAGTTTTTCCTAGCCATAGCTTACTTACCTTTGGAAATATGATTCCAAAGCTTCTTCAGAATTTTCATTACTCTGTATAAAACATACCAGTATATCAAATTTTTCATAATTTTCATACCCTGTCATTATTTAAAGAAATTTAAAAATATTGATTAAATAAACATACTATAATAAGAAAAATAAACTGGTTCTGGAAATTCAACCAAAAGTCGATGAAAAAACCGATAAGATAGCCAAATATTTGACATTTATTTTTGTTTCTTGTAATAGCCATTGCCTACTATTAAAGTATGCATTTAGTTTTAGAAAATTGTCATTTATTCGCGTGTTTGAGAGAAAAAGTGCATACTATTATATATTTTTAAAACTCCAAAAGAAAAACAAATTTTAATATCTATAAATATTCAGGGTGTCCCATTTAAAAAGAACATAAGTTTGGTTTATAACTCAAAAATAGTAAATATGTAACAAAAATTATCTACACCGCTGCATTCTACGAAAAAATTTTTAACAGAGTGTTATTTTACCTTTTCGATAAGGGGAAGGATAACGGAGATACGAGGGGGTCCCAAAATGCAATATTTTTAAAAATGCACTGTATTTTAAAAACTAAAAGGGCTATAAAATTTCGTTAACGGCATCTCTAGCTTTACAAAAAAGTAGCACACTATCGCGAAAACCGCATCCCGCTAACGTTAAAAATAACGGAGATACCCCGCAAAATTATCCAAAATGGGACACCCTGTACAATTATGACTGAAGCGACTGCCGATTACCTGGTTGTGTCTTCGAGTATATACTAACCTGGAGGGAGAAAGCACAAAAAACGGGTCGATTAAGATTATACCACCAAAGCCTCCACGAACTTAAAGTTGTTGAGTAGCTGACATAAAAATTCTTTTACTTGAAGTGTTACGAGATGGATATCTCCCCAGGTATGGCAACCTTGCGTGTCGATCATTTTGTCCAGTTTTTCTATAGCATGAGAGCTTATCCGTAAGCTCTATTGGATTTCGAAGCATTGAAAGTATATACAATACGAATACAATCAAATAAAAGGCACTTAAATTTATTCTAAGTAAATTGAAAGCAATATGTCAAATGACTGATGTGGATATAGAAGCGTTCTGATAGTATTACCAAATAACATAGAAATGTATTAATCATTGTTGCACTGTTGCCATTTATGGTAAATTGTTGCCCAGATGACTACGCATTGCTCTCATTTAAGTGTGGAATTGACCTTTTTAAACTCTGTCTATTTTTGGCACCTTTCAGTGTTTTAACATTTAACAAACCCTTAATTTAAACACTCTTATAAATTATTTTATTGCCAAAAGTATAAACGCATTAAGGTTTATTTTGCGTTCTAAAATCTTAAATGGGCTTTTTCGAGGTCCACGGTCTATTTTACGAGGTGGTGTCTTTTAATATCAGCCTGTGACGACAATTTACTCGGTTACTCTGGCAATACTGTATTATTGTTTGCTTATGACCTAGCAATGTAAAAAATATTTTATATTATTTTTGTATATGTCTGCGGACCTTATTTCATGTTTTGTTTTATATTGAAACGTATTTTGCTTTGCATATCTGAAGTACACAAAATTATCTGTAAACAATGGACTGTGTTTAAATGTAGTACAAAGAAGAATAAGTGTATGTGTATTCATTGCTAACCATAAAGGGCACCACAGACTATCATTCTTTTTAACCTTCCTAATTGCCGATTAAGACTGCTCAGTCGGACGATTAAAACTTTTATTTTCCTACACTTAATTTAATTTTAAGTCAACCAACGGAAAACGTAATTAAATCCTGTTTATTTCTTACAAGAATAATAATTAAAACATTTTGCATCACACACTTCGTTTTTAAAGAATCGACGATTAAGGTTTGAAGCGCGGCTAAAAATTTCACCGACGGTGTTATGTTCGATTTTCGCCCACAAACTGGCAATGTTAATCGACGCTTTTGATCGGGAAGATTAAAACTGCTTAAAAAGAACGAGGTCTGTGGGGGCCTTAACAAAGGTGTATGGCGTGATAAAGATGCGAAAAAACCGAAGCCCTGTGTAATAATGTATCTAAGAGTATAGCGCAGGATGTTAAGAAGTTCTCACATAGTCTGTGATCGAAAACGTTAACCTTAGGCCTTAGCTGATGCGCAAGACAAAATAATTGTATGAAATAACCAAAAAGTTTATTTAAAACACTCGTAAAGTCATAGGTGTTTTTATAAAGTGTCTTGACATTTTGTTACCGAACAATAACAGTAAACTATTAAATTTTTAATAGTTTTTTGTTTGTAATTTAATTCTTTGTGTAATAATAAACACGAGTTATACTAAATGGTGTTTGAATCCCCTGTAGTGTGGTATAGTCTGTCTCAAAGTATATCGTTATGGCTTTTGACCGACCATACCCCAATAAACCTTTAACGATTTTATTACCTATTGTTATTGGGTAAACCCATCTGTTCATAAGGGCAGGGGTGGGCCAGGTATTTCTTGAGTATTAACCATTAGGTATATAAATATTTTGGCTAATATTTTAGTGGCAGTGTTGAATAACCGTTTTTACTGTGCGTTTCGGAAAAGTTGTTTTACGAGAATATAACTACGTCGCGTCGAAATTATTTGTCATTAGATGCAAAACAGGTTGTAAAAAATGTGTTTGAAACTTAAATTAGTATAGGTCTAATTAAACAAGAAGCCTTAAAAAAAACCTGTCTACTTACAAAAACTCCAATATTATCGATAAGGGATATTATTATTAGTGAAGAATTGAACAAAAGAAAAAAACGTACTGATTTTCATTCGCACCGTAGACAATAGTGATCAGGACCTAATAAGAAGGAAAATATATTGTCTTTATGAAAGCGGAGTTATTCCTACCTTGGATAAACTGAAAAAGAAGCTAGACGAAGACGAAACCAATATAAATATTAGCCGTGGCACCCTCCATAGAGTTGTTTGTAAAATGGGATTTAAATACAGCAAAATAGACAAAAGACGAGTTGTAATGGAATCGCACAGATTACGCACTTGGAGATTTAATTACCTTCAAGAAATTAAAAGATATAGGTAGGAAAACAGATCCATAATTTACCTTGATGAAACATGGTTCGATATACACGACACAGTATCCAAAGGATGGGTTGATTCCAGTCAAAACTGTCAGACGAAAGCACCTTCAAATAAAGGAAAACGCATTACTATAATACACGCTGGTTCAGAAGACGGATTTGTCCCAAACTGCTTGCTGTTGTCTGCAAAAAATATTAAGAATTCTAGGTTGGATTATCATGGGGATACAAGTGCAGAACTTTTTGAAAACTGGTTTTAAGATTATCTTTTAAAAATTATTCCAAACAACAGTGTCATGGATAACGCAAGCTACCACAGCCGTCTGCTACACAAAGCACTAGCTTCATCAAGTTCAAAAACTAAAATCCAGGAATATTTGTTAAAAAATGATATTTATTTGGAATTCAGTTACAAAAGAAACGCAACTTTTGGAAGTCCTAAATTCATATGCAATTAAAAAACAATATGTATGTGATAATTTGGCTGAACAGGCTGGGCATACTCTTTACGGCTTCCTCCGTATCACTGTATGTTTAAACCCATAGAGCATTTGTGAAACCAAGTAAAATCAAAGATCAGAGCAGAAAATGTTACACCTACATTAAGTTGATAAAAAATGTAATTACTAACATACCAGTTGAGAGCTGGAAAAATTCACTACAGCCCATTATAAAAATTGAGGACTCTTACATTTCCATCCAAAACAACAAATCCTATTGTAATTAATCTCAATGATGACTCTGATAGTGAGACAGAATTAGATTTAGAAATTTAGATTAAAAATGTAATTATGTATAGATAATGCAGTTATAAATTTATTAAAACTTTGCATATATTTAATTCCTTAATGTAATTTTAAGATTATGATTACCTAAATAAACAATAAATTATAAATCTTTATATTATTAAAGTCCGTCCCTAATGTTCTGTCCTTTAATACCTACCGATCCGCAGTTTTATTGCTGTCGGCAGGTATAATCCATAATTGAAGGCAAGAGCTAACACGGTATACTTTGAGACAGACTATAAATAATGTGTATTTTACCAAAACATAATTTAATTTTTATGCGTACTATTTATAATATTAATAATGTAATAAAGTTTTGCAAAACGAAAGGATTATTTTCTTCTGCACGTAACGCTTTAATAAGAATGTAATTAAAAAGGACATCAAAATATGACAAACTAACACTGTTAAATCAAAAACAATATTAAAAAGCTAGAAGAGAACATTCAGTGGCCGATATGGCATTGTGATTTTACATAAGCTTCTCGAGGTTTTAATATAATAAAGTATTTTCATAATACCCTGGCTGTGAATTTTTCCAGATGCCTAGATAAGATATTTTATAAAATAAGTACCTTCATAAGTCATGTTTTATTACTTTATTTAATTAAAATTACAGAATTTCAAAATACAGCTAAATTATTATTGGCTTCTAATGTCTTAATTTTAGGGACAATGACCACGTGTTTTTTAGTGTTGTCACATTAAAAAACTTAAATGAAAATGCATAAATTACTATTTTATTTATGTTATTTCGTTATAATTCTTATTACATTTTTGTTGTTAAGTATATTTTTAATTTTTTTTACGTTGCATTTGATCCTTTTCTTAAATAATTAAAACTTTTTCCAAGTTTAAACACAGGAGCGTAAAATTTTTGATGAGGAAAGTTTTTCCTAATAATTATAGTATCTTAAGTTTAAGTTAGTATTTAAACATTTTTGTTTAAAGTGTACTTTGTAAAGAACGGGATACAAGATAAAAACTGTAACATGATTATGGGGCGCTTCAACCCTAGATTTAATTCTTTAAAAGTTATTTTAATGTTTTTACTTACTTTTTACTTACTTTTTGCTTAGTAAATGTAATAAGGGTTTTTGATCTTTATAAAGTTATTTATTGTTTTTGTTTTAAAATATTATAATATGATGTTTTTTGTTTAAATCAATTTTTTTATCGTTTAAAATTTTACAAAAATTTAAAATTAACTTACTGCATGTGTATAAAAGAACTGAAGGTTTATTAATATGGGACTTAAAGATTTAAAAGTTTAAGGAGAAAGCTAATATCTTTGCTGGTAGCAGATTTAAACCAAAGTAGAGCCTACATATTCTATAAATGGGAAAGCAAACAAAGCAGGAAGTTCGGGAATTCTACAGATATACTGTAAAGGAGTGAAAAGTGCTTGAGTCCTGCTTTCTTAGGAACTGCTAGGAGAAAATAATATTGGCCATTTTGTATGAGCAGAAGCTATGGAAATACTAGGTGCCTGATGACGATGGATTTATTGTAAGGCCAACAGTTATGTTTTGGATAAAATTCAGAATTTCAGGATATATGGGTGTCGTTATTTCCTTGACATGAAAACACTATTTTAAGTGGGTTTGCTCTGGAATACGTAGAGAGTATACAGATTAAAAAAAAGGGAAATGCATTCCGATTCAAGAGTTTTTGAATCTACTGTGGTTATGTTTTTACCGTAAAAACGCGTGGGTTAGAATTTTTTTTTTAATTCTGTGGTTTTATTTTTGGAAAAACGCTGTGGTTTGGTTGCGATTTTTTACTTAGTTAAGTAATGTGCCCAAAAATAAGCGACGACCACAAACATCATTTTTTTAAAAGAAAAAACCTATTTTTTATTACATTCCTAAATTCTGTCCTATACCTTAAATTAACCATTATTGAGAAATTAACGATTGATTTCTTTTAGAATTTTTAAAAACTCGTGAGTTAGAACAAACATATTTAAAATTTAGAGGTTGGTTTTTTGGGAATTTATTAAACAACAAAACAAAAAAATAATTTTATAAAATGTTTAAATTATTTACCATTAAATTCCTGGCAATACACAAGTTGACATTGAGATTCTTGTTTTTTCAGTTAAGGTTTTTGGCTAGGTTTGTTGTACTTTAGCTCTTATTCTATTCTTAAATTCTTTATTACTTTTCAGTTTATTAAAATAAACTTTAGATTTCAGATAATAAGAGGCGTGTTGTTAAATTCATCGATGAATCGTGCGCTCTAATCGCTGTTTCATCAAGCCGTTTTTAAATTAATTGATGGAAAAGCGCTAAAGAAAGATGGCCGTTGTTTTAGTAGTATATGGACAAGGATAAAACTAGCGGTAATCTAGTGTGATGTCACGATAGATTTCAGCGCTAAACCATCTGATGAATTTAACAACACGCCTAAGCTTATAGATAAAAATGTAGTGGGGTTAGGTCTGGAAACCTAGCTGGCTATTTAATAACGTCTTTTCTTCCGATCCGTTTAGTTGGGATAATAATGTTAACGTAATCTCGTACTATCCGCGAATAATGTAGAGGCGCTCTATGTTGTTAAAACCATATCGAATCTGCTGATATATTTGAGTTCGTACCATTTGAGTAAGGTGGGGTTACGTGTTCTCATAGTAAAAAAAAACTTACAATTGAAAAACCCACAATTCGAACCAATACGTTACTACAATTGTTTGTCTTTTGGAGTAAAAGATGGTTGGTTTTGTAATTTTCTCTTACAGGACTCATCTCTCTAACCTTTTGTTTTCTATCTTACTAACTACCATTCATGTAATGGGCCTATCTGGGTTCATATCATTAAAATATTCTTAAACATCAGCTTGTGTTCAAGTCCTAATAAAAATTAAGGAAATCGCTTATTTTTGGGCCACTCTGTATACATGACTTACCATGAAAAACCAGAAGCCACAAATAAAGATTGATATGTCCTAGCGTTTTTTCCAAAAACAAACCGCTGAATTTAAGATAATTTTTTTTCAACCCACGCGTCCTTTCTGTATTTTGTTTATGTCAATTAAGAATAAATGACTGTTTTACAGAACTTAACAGATAGCAAGTAAGAGATTTGTCAGATCTTTTTCGCAACAGCAATCAGATTTTTGTCTTTGAGAAAATAAATTTGGCAATATTTCTGAAGCTCAAATTTTTTGAAAGCTTTATGTCTTAGTCATATAACTATTCTAAGGCTTCTACAGTTAAATAAAAAATTTAATAAAAAGCTACGATTTCAATAAAACCTGCAGTCTAAAGGGTGCCACAAAAGGCAATATTTGCATGTTTCGGTACTTGAACGGCGTTGACGGAAATGTTCTATAAAGTGGTTAGACATCTAAAAACCCGACACCTACGGCACTTACGCTTTATATAAACTTTCTCGGCCTGTCAAAAAACAAGAAAAGCTGTTAATATGGGTAAAAATATCTTCATTGTTAAATTTGTCTTATTATTCGCTTTTTGTAAATACATTTTATAATAGACATACTTACCTTAAAAAATTGCATCCTGTGTTGATAATCTTTGCACTAATTTTAATTTGTAGCACCCGGTATAATTACCATAATTCATTGTTTTATAAAACAGAAATATAATTTAAATAAATCGTTTTACTTCCGTCTTTTATAAAACTTTATTTTGCTTTATTTCCGAAATTTTCACTTGCAATTGTACTGATTGTGCTGTTTAAGACGGAAACATCGATTTTATCTTTTCAAACAATGGTTCCTTTTCTTACTGTAAATGACTAATTAAGAGAGAAACGCTCAAAACTTTGCAGTTGCACGCTTTAAAATCTGCTTTTATATTTGAAATAAATGGAAACACTTAAATTTAGATTTTCATATTTCCATTTTATAAACTTATTTTTATTTTTTTAGATATCTGTTTTTCAAAGATAATTGCTTTGAAAAGATTTTTGTTTTTTAAGATAAAAAAGCAGAGTTTGTTATATCCGTATTTAATATAAATATGAATAGTCTAAGCTATTTATTTACATGTTTTTACACTTCTAAGCCTAAATAAAGCCTGAAGGAAGCAATTAAAAATGTTTGTATAAAAAGTTTAATCTGAAATAACTCAAAAACGGTTGCTCATAGCGATACTTACCAAGTATATTATCTTTCTTGTGCAGAAAATATGGAAGAGTGAATATTTTTCACTAGAGCTTTAATATACCAAGGCAACAAAAAGTTATGACATTATGAACATAAGCAAAGGAGTGTATATTGCCCCAAGGAATTTGTAGCATTTTAAATAATATATATATATATAT